>QAXH01006408.1:12438-33754 GCA_004335635.1 Chloromonas sp. AAM2 | reverse complement strand
AGTCCTGGACGCAGCTGATGCTCTCTCCATCTCCGCAGACGCCGTCCCCACAGACCTGTGGCACGGTGTGCGGCACAGCATCGTACAGGCACGGCTCAACGTCACCAATAAGCCGCTACACATCCCATCAGCACGCGCCTGGAACGCAGAGAGTATGTAATCCGGGCATTGCGCCAAAAGTGTGCACCGTACAACGCCGCTCGGATTGGTTGGTCACTGTTGGTGGGACGCTACTCACCGGCGTGTTTAGAATGGGCGCTCCGATTGCGCATTCGGTGTGGCTGCTCGCAAAGCGGCACACGCGCACCACGGCCATGCCGTTCACGACGGTGTCAAAACGGACTTTGAGCTTTGAAGGACCCTGGACGTCGACGTATTCAACGCCAGCAGAGAGTACCTGCATGTTAAGCGAGGCCGGCAGAGGCGTTGCATGGCCTGCTCTCTTGCGTCATATACCCTGCACACCACCTGCTGCACGTCCTGCTGACCAGCCCACGTCATGCACCCAGGCCGGTCAAGCACTGATGAGGCTGGTCATCCAGAAATGACAACTATTGAATGTAAGCACATGAGAATTGATTTGCGATTGCAGTTGGGCTTAAGTACCCACCATGAGTAGGACTGGCTTCTCTGAGCTGTACGCCTGGTCACCATTGTATGTGTGCACGTGCACCCTGTTGCTTCCGGCGCTGGACAGCTGCACGTCGCCGTTCATCCTTAGCCTGTAAGCAACAGCAACTCGCAGCATCAGGCGACCCGAACGAAACCCTGCACCACCCTACACTACTGCGTCACCCTTCACATCGCTACCCTAGGCTCCCTTGCTCTACGAATTGTACCCTCCCGGCCGTACCTGTAGCTGACGTAGACTATGTTCTGCGTTGCTGTTCCCGACACCTGCCAGTTGGGTGTGATACGCAGATGATTCCGGTCGCTGGGTGCGGCGCTGCTGTTGATGCCGGCGCCCGGGCTGGCCTGCATGGCCGGCAGCTGGTAGGCGCGCCAGGCGGCCACGGGCACAGACGACTGGTCGAGCGAGGCGAGGGGCAGAGACCAGCCCTAGAACGAGGCAAAAGGATGCAAGTTGCAACTTATGAATGTGAAATTTGGCTGCATGCTTGTATTGCAGCTTCCCTTCTTCGGCTGCTCGCTCGTGCGACGCAGGTGCTGAAGTGATCTGAACTTGCATCTTCACGGGGCTTCTCATTGCAGTGCGGGTGGGCCCAGTACAATCACAAACGACGATGTCGCAAGCTGTGCTCAACGAGAAATTCAACGAGGTCCTTTTATGAACGCACTTGCAGTCATGATCGTTCGGCTGGAGCTGCGATCGCCACGACCGGATTAACATTTGCGGACGCGGCACATGCAACGTCCCCTTACCAGCCGCCACTGCTGTGGTGCGTTGAAGCATCGCATGCCCTGGCATCCGCCCATGGCACAATAGCAGTCCCCGTACTCGTTTCCGGGGGTGGTGGAATGCTGCAGACCCAGATTGTGACCAAGCTCGTGGAACACAGTGTCGAGACTGAGAGCGTAGGGACCCTGCGAGTGAGCGGCCACACATGAGAGTGGCAAACGTCCTGATGCCCTGACTGGAGAACCTGGAGGCAACCTTGAGCAAGTGCTAGCTGGCGCACGTGCGAACATCGCAGACCATGGACGCCTTAGATGAAATGCCTAAGCAACCCTGAGCAAATGCCAACTGGCGCATGCTCGAACCACAGCATGACACTAGCCAGCGCAGCAAGTTAAACGCATTTTCTGGCCCTTAAAGTAGCAGGTTATTTGAACCCAGTCAACTGTTCTAGCCTGCCTTGCCCCACCTGCAGCCACGTGTAACATGTGGATCCGCAGCCCACGGAGGCCAGTCCTGCCCAGCCACACGAGGACATGAAGGGCATGGCCAGGACGCGACGCTGAAGAAAACAACAGCGAGAACAACACCTGCTTATCGACTTTACACAACACTCTGCAACAGGGCAGGCAAATTGAGGCAGTGCACTGACAAGCTGCTGGTGTGCACTTGTGGATGTCACGCATGAGCTAGCTGGCCGTGCTGGCTATGATTGCAGATACTGAAAGATTGCTGAAAACACACGTGAGTTGCGCTCCTGGTGAGCAAAGCTCGCAAGCAAGCTGCTTGCTGCCTATGTTTTGGCATGCCCCTGCAGGTTCTCTCACCTTGTATGCCGACATGTTGAGGTTGGTGTTTGCCCTGGCCCATGCCTCGGCTGCGGCGACCCAACCCCAGATTTCTGCACACAAGGCCAACAACCTGCTCCCCTCAGGCGCCGTTTCGCACTGTGACTCTGAGTGACGAATGGCCTGCTGTCAGTCAGCCTTTGACGCGTTGTTGTGCATGGCAAACCTACAGTCTGCAACTGGATTTAGCAAAACTGAGGCAGTCGGCGAAGAGTTGGCCGCATGGAGGTGCAGGCATAGGTCCTGTACTCCTAACTCTGTGCATGCGCCGTTCTCCTCAGAGGGCTGCCAGCAGCACTGATCGAACTATGTCTATTTCATGCCTTGTCAGGCTTATAGCTTGAAACGACAAATACAGGACATGTGCTGCAGTCCCACAGGCCACTTGCCGTCGTTGCCACATTTAGTCGAGTCCCATGTGCTGCCGCCATTCGTGCCCGTGCAGGGGAGTGTGATAGGCCCCACAATCACGTTGTCACCGGGAAGAAACACGGTCTGCAGGCAGGAGGACCCGGACATGTGGCATGAGCTCTATCCCAAACAAATGCACAAAAATCAAAGCACAAGACTACTGCCATGTAATGGATGGTACGTAAAGGATGGTGCAGCTTGGCGTGTGAGCATGCAGTGCCAAGGGAGCAGAGACTATCTAGGACGTACAGTGGTGCTGCCCTGCACAGACACCGCTTGGATAGTTTGCTCATTCAACTACAACTGGGTGTCCCAGCCAGTGCGTTGTACTGGGTTCAAAGCGTGTTGAATCCTATTGTCAGCCCAGTCCTTGGCGCGCCATACCTTGTTGTACGAACACATTGCATGGTAATTCTGCATGGTGTTCCCCCCGGGTGTGCCCGCCCCCCCTCCGTAGTCATTGGTCCACTGCTGCCGCAATGTCTGCAAACACACACACACACAGCCACACAGCAGGCATGTCACGTGACGGGGATCACAGGAAGTGCAACACAACAGTCAGCACGACAGCAGTGAGGACGCAACACCCAGTGTGAACACACATTGTGCATGGATGATTATCTGCAGTGTGACTGATTTCTGTGCTTGCATCATGATGAACCTCACATTGATGTTCGGTGCTGATTGCCCGCAGATGTTGAGCACAAAGGTGATGCTTGTAATCCGCAGCTGTTCGCCGGGTGGAACATACTCTTTGTTGTCCGACTGCGGCATAGCCAGGCAATAGAAAGAATTAATCATATGGTTGAGTGCACGTACTGCTGTTAATCATGTGCATGACAAGAGTGTACCAGGTCCCGTCCTGTGTCCCTTGACGGCTTCCCTGATGTAACAAATCAATTAAACAACGGGGTGATGCATTGTCTTCAATTGACAATCGCTGCTTCCAGCGGCTTTTCATCACTTACCCCTTGGAGCACAGTCAACTCATACACTGTGATAGTGTTGTTGGCGTTGAGGTAGCCAGAAACTAGAATGGTGAGGCCTGTGATTGGATTCAAGGGTAAGTCGTTGTAGTGACGATGAAAGTCAACGGGTGCTGTGGTGGGCACGGTCACAGCTGCCTACGTGGACCGTCTTCCTGCGGTCGCATGCCATGCCAACCACGTACCTGACTTGAGCTCTGAAGGTGGCGTGCTAGGGCTGGGCCATTCCAGCAGTCGAGGGGGGCCATCCGGGTTGGTGAGCGAATACGTGCTGTGTTGATGCAAGCAGACATGCAAGTCAGTGGCGATACAGCGTACTTCGACCAAGCGGCGTTGGAATATGCCATTGCTCTTTCCAATGCATCTTTATCACCTGGGGTCTTTGACTTACGTATCATCGTCGAGGGTATCAACTGTCACTGACGATGGCGGGGCCGGCGCTGTTGTGTCAAGCTCCTCTTCCGTGTGTGTGTGCATGACAATAAGTTCACCTGCACCATAATGTCCGCAGCAGTGTAAGGGCTAGAGTAAGCGTAAGCTGGCGCGGAACGGCACAGAAGTTGTACAATTTTGACCTTGGAAGTCCTGGAGACTCGCAGCCTGTGACAGGCTGCGCTGACTGGAAGCCAAACAGCTGGAGCTCGCCACGAGGATCAGCAGTATCACGACTATAGTTCCTCCGCTACTTGCCATGGCTGCTGGCTGAGTGAGGTTGTTTGGAGGAGCTCGGCGCAGTTTGACTTTTTGTAGGCCGCAGTCAAATTCACGCCATAGCAAATAAAAGGTGTCTGAGAAGATAGGCAGATAGACGCTGCGGTTCAACAGCGCGCAGTCTGCCCCATAAATCGAGCGCTTGCGCAGACAGTGTGACCAACTACGGGACCACGTACGGCTCCATAGGATTCCTGGGACAAAACTGAATAGCACACACCGTGCACTCCACACAATGCACTGTGCACCATGTCGCCAACGAAGTAGGTTGTTCCGCAAAAGCTGGAAAGCTCACATGCGGTCCAGAAGCAGTATGTCAGTCCTGCCGCTCATCCGGTATGTCAATCGTCCCAAGCCAGGCTCGCACGCTCGGCAGCGGGAAATGCCAGCACCTTGCGCGCGAATGACGTGCATGAGTTGCTCGGTGCTCCGCTCCATCGAATCGCGCAAGCCAGGCTGGTAGGCAGTGAGTTGGTAGGCAGCTGAGTGATTCTGGTCGAGGTGCGCCAATGCCAAGACGATGGGTGGTACGTGCCACGGGCTTTACAGGTTTTACTCTGTGGGTTAAGCATCATGAGTTCCGTGGCTGGACTGTATAGGCTCTGGTAGCGTCAGTGCACAGCATTCCAGAGTCACGCCAAAGTAAACCCGGCATTCTCCTCCGATCCTAGCAGCGCATTCTTCCACACGACAATTCTTCCGATTCTTCAGACATGGTCGATCATTCCAATGCTTCCGTTGCAGTCACGTAACTGCATCAGCTGGCACTCTTTTCTCTCTGACGGTAGTATGTGACCACCACCACGGCACCAAGGAGCACCAGGGATAACCGGGACATCGGTGGAAGCAGCAGCACCAGCCCACGCATGAACGTCCACCAGCCCACTCTGGGTGCAGCAAGTTGGCAATGGATAGAAAGTTGAGCATGCACAAGACATCAGAACCGCCTAGACGCGTCATGTTTGTCGTTTACATCAGGCCTGATATGCCTAAGAAAGGAGCTCAACGCTGACACAAGTACCCAGTACCGACTACAGAGAGCAATGCATAACGATACTTTGCAGAGAGAGAGTTTTGGTCGCACTGCAAACACGGTGGCCCACCTGAACTCCGAGATGATTGCATTGTTGAACTTGAAGGCTTGCACGTGCTCTGAAATCATCTGCAAGGCCAGAGTGACACCACACATGGCATTTAGAACCAAGGTCACGTGAACAAGCTGCGAGTCATAGCACTGAACCAGGCGCTGAATGAGCTGCACCATGATGCATCGGCTACAGGGCCAGACGACGTGGAGCTTTAAGCATGCATTACATACGTGTCTGCTGCACACGCACGAGGGGACATGAAGAGATGATATACACACCTCCTCCTTGAGCTCAGAACTCATGGCGTCGCCTAGCTGGTTCAGTGCACTGATGAATGCAGCCTTGAGGGTGCCGGGCGTTGCCTGCAAGCGTGGCCTCGGTCAATCCATTGCGCGCAAGGCAGACGATTCCTGGGCATCAAACAGCTTTATCATTGAGTCCAACCACTGCTTAGTTCACCTACATATCCAGCCGTGCACCCAACTCAATCTTACGCCTGTGCAATGCAAATCTTAGTGGCCGGCTGCTATGGCATGCTATTGAGACCAGTGACTTTTTTGCAGCACTTGAAATAAATGCGGCATGCAGCTCAGTTGTGCTGCGGCACAGGACACAAGCCGACTAACTGCTGAGTCCCCACACCACCTCTGTGCCACGCGCCTTGGCGAAGTCGAACGCCGCAGTGCCCTTGTCCTCAGGTAGGCCCATCTGCTTCCTGGCCATGCGCTTGATGGTCTGCCCACCAGAGGCCAGTGCCAGGTGCTGCAATGTATTCAACGGCGGTTCCATGAGCCATAGCCAGCACATGGCGGATAACTTGAAGTCGGGCCCATTGTGCCCACGCACAGAAAACGTGTTGGCACATGTTCAGAAGCTCTCACCAAACATGCAAACACCATGCAGCGCATACACAGATGCGCAGGTGCGAAAAGCAGGAATGCCAGGTGCATCACGCTGTTGGCAAGGACAGGTGCATCTGTGCGGAATAGATTCGCTGCAGGTACGTGCCTGTGTGTAGGAGTGCGCAAGCAGGAGCGAGGGATTGGTGCCCGCCAGCTGCTGTAAGTGCTGCACATATCGCTGCACAGCCTGGCCAGGCGCCACAAGTTGTTGCCAGGTGGGCCTGAATAGCACAAGTGTCACGAGTAGGCATGTGCTGTGCGTGCAGAACTGAGCCATATGCCCTCTAGGCAGAGCTGCATGCACAGACAAAGCACAGCTGAGCGGCAGCTGGCTCACGTGGACTGTGCTGCTGTAAGAAAGCTGCATGACTTACCATGGCCCTCATGTGCATGACAGACATGACTTACCCGCAATGATATGCCATAGGCTCGCATGCTCTGAGAGGCATGCTCGTGGTGGTGTCTCATGCACTTACCCCAAAAAGAACTCCAAATCCTCTTCAAAGCCCTGCATGATTAGTAGCAGGCACAGCTTGAATATGCATGACAGACCTTAGGCTGCATCGTCACCTTGCTGCAACATGGGCGTTTGGCTGGGTGAACAGAAGCAGTCTGTCTTGGCGTGAATAGAAGCTGGCGTGAGCGAGCTGAGTAGTTGTTGCTATTATAGCCTCCTGCACGGACATGCATAAGTCTCACCTTGGTGCGGAACAGTCCGCCGTTCAAAGGCTCCCAGCAGCGCTTGATGTCTGCACAGTTAACACAGAATGGTTGTTGCGGTACAACGGAACTGCTCGAGGGACTCAGATTTGGATAGCTGAAGTCAGGGTAGCACGTTCATGCTGGTCAGTGGTTGTGATGATGAGCGCCTCATTGCGTTGTGGCTCACTCGCCGTTCTTCTCTTGTGCTGAGTTGTTTCATATATAGTTAGTACTGTGCACATGGCAGCTCCTGCATTGCAGCTTTGGAGCATGTGTGTCCACCCACCTGGATGATCCTTGCACTTGAGCAGTAACTCCTCCAAGGCCCGAAATACATGCAAAAAACAGCCCAGAGCACGCCCGTACAAGCGTCGATCAGTGAAGAGCACAACCAGCCTCGCCTGCAAAATGGAGTTGCTGATGTCGTGTGCTTGGCGAGAGGCAGCAGAAAACTCGGCACACAGCTTCTTAGGCTCCGTGTCTGCCATTGCAGCACCGTCGATTGTGTTGGGAGGCAAACTTTGCTGACAACGAATTGTCGTCCGCCAACTGCGCGTAGTCCTAGGGTTTTATATGCGGTTACACTCATAGCGTGACGCTAGCTAAGACTTGTGACAGCGCTTTTCTTCTGACCCAGACTTGCTGCAGGTACAGTACGTTCCACTCGTCGATGGATTCTGATTTATGTCAGTGCCCGATCTTGTGTGACTGTTACTGCATGCTGTTGACAAGAAGATGGCTCACGCCTAGGGGTTCCAGCGTCGGCGTTCCCAAAGGGACGAATACCCGCTTAATGCTTGCACAAGCATGGGTTATTTTACTGATCAATTGAGTGTGGCAAATTCCTGGGCTCGGCTTTGCTGCGAAAGCTGTAGGACACCTACAAATTGCTCATGTCGTTTTCACAGGGCAAAAGGCAAACCCAATTTCACTCGGCAAGGCATAGCACCGCGTCAGTTCGCTCAGGCTCAAATCCAAGACAAAAGAAAACCAAGGGCGGCTGTGCAACGAAGACAAATGAATCAAGAACAAATCACAAGAGGGGAGGGTTTCCAGCCCGTCCAACCTACAAGTGAAGGGGACTGCCACATACCTGGATAGTAATGGTGGTGGCCAACCCCTCAAGGTGCTGCACAAATCACACATTGTGCGCCGCAAGTCAGAACTGATGTTTGCCAGTTCTGGGACAATTCAAGTCAATCCCGTTGTGAAGGCAAAAGCGATTCATAGACACGCTGTCTAATCTAAGAGTGCAGAGACGCCAATGTGGCAAGCATCTGTGACCAACTGTATCGGGTGCCACAGGCTAGAAGCATCCCTCGGCGCCTGGACACAATTCTTTGCAGCGAAAACAAAAGTTGCTCTGCACTGTAGCCTGTTTGAGCAAACCAGGTGAAGTAGCGCATCAGCAGTGGATTGGCGTCTGTTTGAAGGCTTGAAAGCACGCTGCCTGATCGTGCCTGGCTGTTGTGCTGTTGTGAATGGTCACAAGGCAACAGGAAGGCAAACGGTGGGATCCACACGACTTGCGTGGACATGCCACTGAGTACACCAGCTCTTATCAAGGAAAGTATGTGTGTATGCTCAGAGTACCATGAGGATTAAGCGATCGCATGGCTGTACAGGGTAGCACCTTGCAAAAGCTCAGCAAATCTTCTCGGGTATGATGTTGAGCTTGAGCGCGTTCATCTGCTGCCCGTTCTTGGTGATCTTGACAAACTCCGGGGCGATCTGCACAAGGCGTAGGACAAGTGGCGTAGCTTGTTGAATGTTATGAATGGGCACTGTCAAGTTCTGGCCTGGAAAATGTCAGCCGTGTGGCCCTGCAGTTTTAAACGTGCTTGCATTCCATTGCAACTTGCTTGGGAACTGTGTACATGGTCAAGCCTTCAGTGTTTGGAGCGTTGCACACAGCGCCACATCAACAGCTGACATTCACTCACTGTACTTAAGAGTGCTACTGATTAGCTTTGGTTGCCCTAATGCACACGTGACTGGTCAGTCTGGCTTGTTACTGCACAGCCTACGCACCTTGATGTCCATGCTGTTTTGTTCAAGAAACAAACGTGCGTTGCCAATGGCGAGGACGGCATTTGTCACAGCTTCCGCACCCAGCGCGAGCAAGTGTGTGCGCTTCAATTCACG
The DNA here is from genome assembly GCA_004335635.1 of Chloromonas sp. AAM2. Classification (NCBI taxonomy): domain Eukaryota; kingdom Viridiplantae; phylum Chlorophyta; class Chlorophyceae; order Chlamydomonadales; family Chlamydomonadaceae; genus Chloromonas; species Chloromonas sp. AAM2. Next base: position 24,604 of record QAXH01006408.1, on the reverse strand, counting down.
GACCTGAAGTGCACATCCGAACCATGCACCTAATAACGACTCGCAGAATAGTGCATTGTGCAGACAACAACATGGTTATTAAGGCCCCGGCTTGCAGGGTATTACATTGCACACCGTAACCACAAAGGCATGTTGGCGACACCCTGACGTTGAATTGCAATCGATCCATGCCTGCCCCTGAGAATCTGCTCACAGGTGCATGCACGCATGGACGGTCAGACACGCATGCCTGTGGGCCAGTGTGCATGATGGTGGCGCACCTTGCCAGCGATGGCGCCTGCCAAGCCAACAATTTTTTGGTTGCTGGTTGCTGTGAGCTCTACCACCTCGCCCGTGTCCTGCCGGTTATCGGTGCGTTGTCGGGCCAGGTAAAAGGCTATCAAGGGCTTGGTCCTGTTGGTGTGCCTGAAAGCTGGCTGGAAAGTTAAGTCGCCATACTGCTTGAGGTCTGCTGCTGCCGCTGCAATTCCTTTGACTGCCTGGTTGATGCTTTGTGATCCAATGGTGAGCAATGCAGGCATGTCGCCTCCATGACATGCCTGGGTAATTGTTGCAGCCAGCTCCCTTACGTCAGTGTTCGATCCGACCTTGTAGGCATTTTCTGCAAAAGAGGACAGTGGAAGGTAGTGGGACTTGTGAGGACTTGAGAGCACCTGAAAGGACTGGTGAGGACTGGTGAGGACTTGTGAGATGGCCGCCCAGTCTCACCTGGGGTCTCAAACATGATTTCGGACTCATCTCCACCCATGCTCTCAGGGTTGGTTCTTCCATGAGTCCTATCTTTCAACGGGTCGTAAGGAGTGGGGCGTGAGCCTGGTTGCCGCTGACGGGGCGCCTTCCCGTACTCGTCTGCGCGACATGTGCATGCAAACACACTGGGGTTCTGGCCTTGATACGAGGTACTGACCTCTAATGCTCGCAGACTGTGCTAGGTAAGCAATAGCAGGTAATGACAGCTCACCGCCCATAGAGATCCCTGCGTCTGAACGAGTCTGCGGTTATGCAAGAGGCGGGATGCAAGTCTGGCCTTGCTTGTCAGTGCGATAGATCAGAAGCGCAATCTGCAAGCACAAGCCTTGCCCTGCCCTGCACGAGGCCTGCTCGGTGCCGGATGCGGCCTCGTGGCGCACGAGCGAAACCGCAAGGTTCAAAACGTCATGCCCATCAGACAGATCTCTTGTCGCTGGTCTTTGTGCTTGTTAGACGGCACTCCTACGAATAGATCGCAACTCACAAAGATGCAGATTCCATGCTCAAGGCCAATTCGCACGCATGGCATCAGGGTTACCAATCCGTCGCAACTCTGCCCGCACAGAGCCATTGCCAGCCAAGCGCGCAGTCGCCATGTTACTGCAGCAATGGATACAATTCTCAAACCCATCACCAATCTGGGCAAGGTAAGGTAGTGATCTGAAACGCGAGTTCCTGCTTGCGTTACACACGTCCCTGACCACATAACATCACCCAGACCACTCAGCTAACCCAGCAACACAGTGCATCCTTCCTGTTCAACCTGGTACTTCCGTATCTGTTAACAATCGTATCAGTGTGGAACGGATGCTAACCTAGGGCGTTGAGGCCTGGGTGTCCCACCCCAATGTTGGCAACCTCTGGGCTCATTGGCAGAAATCTTCCAGGGCAGGTTTAGAACAGCGTGCAGCTTAAGCAGTCGTTATGCGAAGAACTGCGCTTGGACTCAGGACCTGGGGTCAAGTAAACTACGTGGCTTGCTTTGCATTTAGGTGGCCTTCATGAACTGGCCTACATACGAAAGCACAGATTTTAAATCGGGCCTTGACCTTTATCCCGAGTGTGCATCCTTAGTCTCATTGTTTGTTCATGGCCAGGTGCAAGACCTCAAGCAGGGCATCGCCAGCTTTTACGACCAAAGCTCCGGCCTTTGGGAAGAGATGTGGGGCGAGCACATGCATCATGGGTACTACCCCAAGGGTACACCTCCGAAGAGCCATCAGCAGGCACAGATAGATATGGTTGATGAATCGCTGTCTTGGGCTGGAGTCACACATGTCACGTCAATGGTGGATGTGGGCTGCGGCATTGGTGGCTCCAGCAGACACATCATGCGGTGAGTAAACGTACTAGCTGCATGCTGACTCCTGATTCTCATGCATGTGCGGATATGCATGTATACATGGCGCTTGTTGAGACAGCTGCAGTGATAATGGCTGGCAGTCATCTGCAAACGAAAGGCGATGTAATGCTATGGCTGACACTGTAGTAGCTGCAGTGATAACTAGAAGTGTAGGGTGGTTGGGAGGCGTTGTCATGTCAGGACTTACACCAGGCAAAGGCTTGTATCATGCTGGACCGTATGCCTGACAGGACTGATCCCTTGTATGTCTCGCAGGCGCTGGCCTGGTGCCAAGGCTCAGGGCATCACCTTGTCACCCAAGCAGGCACAGCGCGCTAACGAGATAACTCAGAAAGCTGGGCTGCCAGGACACTTCCAGGCACGTGTTTACCTGGGGTTGCTTCTGAGTCGCTACAACGTGCAGCGTGTCAGGCCAGAGTAGAAGGCAAGATGCATCTATGAGATGTTCTGATGAAGAGCAGCAGATATGCAGTCACCCGTGCGGTACTGCAGAGAGCCATCTGTGGGGCTGTGTGAGCACACGTGCGTTAGGGCGATCTTAATGTTTACTGGCGTTCATTACATGACTGCATTCAAAAATTTCAATTTGCTGTGGTGTGGCACATGTTGGCATTGCATGGCATGGCAGGACTTGCACATGTTGTTGAAGTGAGCGTAACTCAGGCCTGCACACTGATACTGGCCTGCTGGTGAACAGAGTCACCTGTGCCACTTGCTGCACAGGTGGGAGATGCATTGGCGCAGCCCTTTGATGACAACTCATTTGACCTGGTCTGGTCCATGGAGAGCGGGGAACACATGCCTGACAAGCGGTGGGTGTGGTCCATGGCCCGTGTGAGGCAAGCACTAGCAAGGCAGGGTTGGCAGACAGGCCAATGCAGGATACTCACACTTCAACAGGCAGTACATGCATAACCCTGTTGGTGTAGCAGTCTTTGAAGGGTATTTATTGGCCTGATTGATGCCAACGGTCGTACGCGCTCCATTTGAGCCTACTACTCGACTTGGACTGTTCCTACAGCTTGCAAGCTCCTGATTTGCAGACGTTCAGTCGCTGTGTATGGTTTGCTGCGCGCAGGCAATTCGTGGGCGAGCTAGCGCGTGTGTGCGCGCCTGGTGGCAGGGTGCTTGTCGTGACCTGGTGCCACCGCATACTGGGTAGGTGCGCTCTGCACAGGGTTCTTCTCCCAGCCTAAGCATCACATGGTTGACTGCGCGTTGACACTCAGACCCTCTGAGCTGGCCCTTGAGTCAAGAAGGACATTGGATGGCCAAGCAAAGCAGTGATGTGAGTGGGTGGTTGTGCCTTCCTTCCGCTGAGCATGGTTGGATTTGCCATCCCTGTGTTCACTTCAATCCCCAAAAGAAAGTTTGCCTGTCAGAATGCCAGATGACTGGCAGATTTCAATCGAGGGCTGCGTGACTTCATGTGGCTCACACACTGGAATTAGCAATTGCAATTCTGCAGCTGGTCAAATGATGTCGGCTCGTGACATCTGTGTTGCTGCAGGCGAAAACGAGACCACCCTCAAGCCCCAGGAGCTGGCGCTGTTGGAACGTATCAATGAAGCATATTATCTGGTACGTGGGCATGAACATGGATGCGTGGGATTTTCAAACACTTCGGGTATCTGTGTGTGACTCACTAGGTCATGGACACATGCATCCGGACGTGGACGTTCCTGGCCGCTTGTGCAAGCGCATCACCATGATCATCATCACCATCAGCAGCAGCGGCAGCAGCAGCAGCAGCAGCATTGCATGGCTTCTCAACCCATGGCACTGGTGTAGCACATGGTATTGTTAATGACATGTGCTGCAGAAAGGGCAGCAACGTTCTGTCAGCTGTCTCCGTGTCTAATCGGAGGATGACTTGCATACCATGTGACTGGTGTGTGCGCGTTATTGCAGCCGGACTGGTGCAGCGCTGCGGACTATGCAAAACTCTTCGGTGAGCAACTTAATCTCCATTGTGAGGGTGTTCCCTGTGCATGCACATAACCAATGCTGTTGACACCATGTTAGACGGTAACCACACACTAGGGAAATCGTTAGTCGAACTACTTCTCATGGTCGTAGCAGTTGCCAACCAGTCAAGCGTCGGCAACGAGTTTCAACACGTGTCACAATAGCCTGTCAGGTCTGGTCATGCTATTAATTCCCGAGCTAGGCTGTGTTTGCAGATGGTGTGTCATTACCAACCACGCAGCACATAGGCCCACTCTGGGATGGGATGCGCGTGGATATACACATGAGCACAACAGCGCAAGCCTCCTGCATGCAAATATATTCATGAGCACAACTGTGTCCAATTACTTCCACCTCATGCTTCAGAGGAGGCCGGTATGCGCGACATCCGCGTGGCCGACTGGAGCGAGGAGGTCACGCCCTTCTGGACCGCAGTCATCCAGTCAGCGCTCACAGGCGCCGGCCTCATGGGGCTCATGAAGGCAGGATGGACAACTATCAAGGTACGCACAGCCACCACGTGCCATGTTTGACTGACTGAGTCACGGGCTCAGCCAGTGTGCATTGAAGGGTGTGAAATGATGGGTGTGCAAAACGTAACCTGCCAACAGGCGTGGCTTGTAGAATTGGCATGGAGGGGCATGGAGGGCCACACACTACAAGCTTCTGGTTTGGCTTGCTGGCAAGTGTTAGCCAATGCAGAAGCTGTTCTGGTTGCTGCAAGCACCGTGATTATCATGTTACCCAACACTCTGCAACAAGATCGCGGGGCACTGCCTGACACAGCAAATCTGACAGTTACCATGACACAACCATGACTATCGGCGGTCAACCACTGTTGCCACCCTGCTGATGGTCCTCATGTACGTTGTCCCAGTGTCCGGTGCCCCGCAGGGTGCCCTGGTCATGCCACTGATGGCCACAGGCTTCCAGATGGGCCTCATCAAGTTCAATCTCATCACGGCTCAGAAACCCTGAGTACCATCACACCATGAACTGCAGCAAGCAGAAACTGGTGATCATCACCTGAGAGATCCGTATTTATCAACAGCGGTTGGGATGCTGTTATTACAAGCAACGTTGCCGATGGGGCGTGCAACCTTGCTGTCACTGTACAGTCTGTGCAGCTTGTGATCTGTGCACATACTCAGCCAGCATGTGTTTAATGCATATGTCGTGGTACATAGTTTGGCGCACAATGCGTTCCAGGTCAGAAGCGCCACAGGAAACAGCTGGAGATGCACACTGACAAGCAGGATCTGAAAACCATGCAGCAGATGATGCATGTAGACTGGTCAGCGGGTCAGTGACCTTGGCAACTTCTAAAGCGCTTGGGCAGGCCATTTTGTTTGCCAAGCATTTTGTTTGGCATTCACTTGCATCGGTAGTGGTGCGTTGCTGGATAGCCCGTCAACAAGAAAAGATGTTTACCAGTTTTGGGACGATTTCCAAGTCACTCGGGGTCCTGACATGAATGATGAGAGGCAAGTGCAGCCAGTGGCGTGCTGGCTCAGACGCCCCGTGCAAGCCGAGTGTCTCTCATGCCCCTGCCACGCTTGGTGCCACTCCATGTGCCCATGTCCTGCTCATGAAACATATGGAAAAAAAATGCCCAGAAGCTGGTGCCTAATCTGCTGCCTAACAAAGATGATGTAGTTCACTACAAGGCCCTGATACAGATGCGGAGTCATGGATTGGTGCTGACGCAACAACGCAACGATGTAACATGGGTGTTGCTGCTGAATGCCGCTCACCGGCTATCATTATGCTGTGTTTGACCCGCATGCTATGTTTGGCTCCGCATGATATGCGCTGCACATAGTATGCCAACAGTATGCAGGGCTAATAGGTAGGCAGGCCAGGGCCCAGGGGTCCATCTCTGATACGTTTTTGTTACGTGCTAACATTACGCACAAGGTTGCACTGAACTTTGCCGTCTGTGCTTACCATGGGCTCATCCAACTACCAGACATGGTGTACCAGACATGGCAAGGTGGACACCAGAGTCACATGCTGACACCTGCAGGACCATTCTGACCACTTGTGGCACGCATTTTGCATATAAAAGGCGGCTCTGGGCCCGTTGCTTGAAGGCTACTCTCACATTCTGGGCCTTATTTCGTATTACCAGGCATCAATGCCTGGTTCTTTGGCTCTTTTGATTTACATAAATATTTCCCATGCATTAATTCATTTAACCGTGGAAATGGAGGGATTACCCCAGCCTCTCTTGCGCAAGCCCCAATCAACACAGATCCTTAAGCTTAATGTGCGTTCTAGCGACAATACGTCACGTCGCTTGGTGACATTTCCTGTGCTGGGCTGCGTCCTCGCAACATAAGGACCCTGCCATAATCTGCCATCTGACTCAACAATCCACTCTTCTGGTGAGTCGTGCGTCAGAGGTGTCCAAGGGCCAGCCAAAGGCAGCCGTGCGAGGCTGCGTCCGGACCTGCAATGCCACAACTCCGGGGCCCAAGGAAATGGCGAACAATGTCACCAGCGCAAAGAACAACGTCACTGTCGCCGCCGACCGTTATTGTAACGGTTATGGTTGGGAATTGTGTCATCATCTTCTACAGCACGGCTGGTAAGCAAAGGTACACCCGGTAGCAGGATAGTACATGCAAGCTACTCTTGCATCACAATTCTGCTTCTTGAGCTTGCGCTCTGACTCTCATGGCGCTGGTGGCGTGAGGAGCACTCGTTGCGGGAAGTAAGCAATCAGAGATGGTGCAGGCAACTTGTGAGAGCTGGCGTCTGGCCATTGAGTATGAGAAGCGGCTCAAGGCTGACTCTCGAAAGAAGTCGTTCTGGGACCCGTCCATTCGCGCGCTGCGGAAATCCGTGCGGGAGGCTTACGAGGCTGCTTTGTTTGAGGACTATGCCTTTGCTCAGGTGTGTGGACGCAGGCTGGAAATTTGACAGCCTGCCTTACCCTGTCGACCAGGTCATGCAAAGCATTTTGGGGGAAAGCACAATCTGGCTCTGTGTCACGTTTACTTCGAGCTTGGCTTCATGAACACCAGCACAAGGCTATCTGAGAACCGACCGCCAGTTGGGACAGCCAGGCTGTCAAGCAGCCTGTCGCCAGCCCTGCTGGGGCCTCAAGCTTGCTTGTGGTGCCATAGCCATGCCCTTGGATGCATTGGGAGGCATGTGTGCAACTGGGCTGTGTAGGCATGCAAGAGGAAGGCGTTGTGGGCAGCACCAGATCTGACTGGTGGAGCGCATGCCTGTCCGCAACTCTGCCTCGCAGGCAAATGACGTCGAACAGGCTCTGTGGAAGATCTGCTATTACAGGCCCATTGAAGAGTTCCGCAACCGCCTCAAATTAGCCGCAGGGGCAGCCTCAGGGACCGCCCCCCTTGCAGGGGTCACGGTTGATGCTGCAGCCCGAGAGGTAACTCCACTCCAAGGCGTTCATGTGTTTGTTGAACAACAAACAGGTGCATGTGTCACATGCACGGCCCCAAGGATGGCGCATGTGGTCATGTGCATGCACGTGGACCAGCCTAACAATCATGCAACATTGCATCCCAGCCAAGGCAATCACAGCAAGTAAAGCTTTGCAGCATGTGCATTGCTGACTCAGCCCATGTCTGCTCGTGTCAACAGGTTGAGAAAACGTCAGAGAAGTATCGCGATTTCCTTGCGGACTCGGCTGTCAACTACAAGAGCCTAGCCGCACGGTTGCAAGCAGTGTATGGCGATCTTGGCGTGGATCTGCAGGTGAACAGCCTCACAATTACCACACAAGCCTCACAAACTCAGTGATCACTTCATCACGAGCTGCACCGCTTGAACCATGCCTTGCCGCAGCACATCAGTTCTGCCTTGTCTTGGTTGTTAAGACACATGCCACCCATACTGGCTGTTGCTTACGTGTGCAGTTGGATCCTGGAGCAGTTGCCCAGGTGGCTGCTCACGTGGCTGCCTTTGCCGCCCGCACGCCCGAGGGTGCTCGCATTGCCTGCCATGCATCAGTGCACCGGTGCCTGGTGTACCTGGGCGACCTCAGCCGGTACAAAGCACAGGTGTGACACGCTAGCTGGGGCAAAGCTGAAGCTCGAGCAGTGTTGCATCCTTGGTGCAAGGGTTACAGTGGGTCTGCAGGCAACTCGTTTGTTGGTAGTTGAGTCAGAGCTTGCATGATGTAGTGCAGGGTCAAGGCGAAAGTTCAGGCGCCTTAAGAGGGATTGGAACAGTGTTTCATCCATAGTGCAGCGGTCGAGGCAGGTGTTGAGGCAATCCAAAAAATTGCATTGGTATGTCTGCTCTTGCCTTTGTGCTGCCCTCTGCACTGAGAATCACTCGCTAGTTATGGCAGGTGTACCCTTTTTGTCAGTGCTTTACTGAGACAATCATATGCAAATCCATTCATTCAATCGTGTTCTGATCAAAAACTTCGCTTTCCTGCCCGCTGTTGTTCAATTGGCGCCGTCTGCCTTTCAAGTGCTGGAACGCAGTCTGCTGTATAGTCACTTGTTCTGCTGATCCTGAACACACAGGTGCGCTACCCTGACCCGGCGCAGCAGGCGCGTGAGCGGGCGGAGGCCGTGTGCTTCTACCACAAGGCGGCCCAGGTTTTGCCCTCCTCGGGCAACCCTTTCAACCAGCTGGCAGTTATGGCTTACCTCAACCAGCAGGAGCTGCTCTCGGTGGGTCAACAGATGCACTCATCGTGTGTCCTCAGGGTGCGGACATGGTGTATCTGGTTGATGGCGGGCCATTGTGTTAGAATGGCGGGCCATTGCGTGACCGCAAATTGCCAGCACATGATCTGGTTATGTTGCTTAACATCTTGCCGTTGTGGTATACAAGCGCACTGTGGAGCTACTTTGGGCACATTGCCTTACTGAAGTGCCTAACCCCCCGCTATGTGTCCGGCACCTGTCCTGTTAGATGGAATTTGTGGAACCAGCAACTTCAGCCCACCCAGCACAATGCCCTGTTCTGGATTTATGACTACTGCTATCTACGCTGTGATGCTGTCTGATCAGGTCTACTACTACTTCCGTGCTCTGGGTGTATCCTCGCCCTTCACCACCGCCCGTGAGAACCTGCTGCTGCTGTTTGAGAGCAACAGAACAAGGTGGGCTTGAAATTCGCCTCTGTTCTCGCCACTTCTTCACGCCCTCCGTATCGGATCACGCTAGACAGGCTTATGCAACTGTGGTGTCCGTGGATGCTTGCAGGTACAACCAGCTGCAGAGTGCGGCCTCTGGTGGCAGCGGAGGTGGCGGTGGGACCGCCAACCCCCTGGCCACTCTATCGGTTTGCTACGTGCGTCTGGCCGCACTGCTGTACGATCGTATCAACCTGGAGACCCTTCCTGATGTGCGCGCTGCGTGTGCCGTGGCGCTAAGGGCTGCCCTGGTGGACCCTTCCCTCATAGCGTCACAGGCAGCAGGGTCAGCGGCCTGCACGCCCAACACAGCACCGCTGCTGCAGGCCGCCAGCATTGTGGTGTTTGGCGCGCATGCGCTGTCCGCGGGTGCGGCATGGACTGCTAGCCAGGTTTGTGGGCGTCTTTTTGCTTGATGGTAGGCGAAGCCCCGCAAACACCACAAAACTCACGTAAGCTTGTGCAGTTGTTGAACGCAATAGGGCTATAGTGTCAGGGCAGCATGTGTCTTGTGCAAAGCCTTTTGGCCGTCATACTTGACTTGTCGTTGCTCGTTGCAGGTGACTCCCGATCAGGCGCCTGCCACATCCGAGTCCGCCCGCACCCAGCAGCCGGTACTCAAACGCGTAGCGCTCACCGCCCTCATGGAGATGACGGGGTGCCTGTGTGTGGCAGCATGCTCACAGCTGCCAGCGGGCCAGGCCTGCGGGCAGGCCAACAGCACCAGCAACACTGGTGACAGCATGGATGTGCTGCTCGCACCGCTCAACGTGCTGCTGGCGTGGCTGGCGTCCTCCAGCTCAGAGCCACTTTTCCCGGCGCCATTGCAGGCAGGATCGGGCCACTCTTCACAGGCCACGACTACTGGGGCAGCTGCTCAGGGCCCGGCGCCCACCAAGCAAAGTCCTTTAGATGAAGGCGGAGCGGCATGGGCGGAGGTGACGGTGCGGGCGACCTTCTGGCGCCATGCAGCCCGCCTCGTTCGCCACCTGGCCGGCATCCTGGGCAGTCATGCTGGTGCTGCAGGAGTAGGTAGCAGTACTGGCACAGTCAGTCTCCTGGATGGAGCCCTGCACCATCCCCCTTGTGATCCACTTCTACCCGAAGAGTTTGATCTCATGGGGTACGTTCCGTTGGCCGAATCACACGCATTGTTGCCGCAGCAGCCCCTAATTGCACGCTCGACCCCGGCTTCAGCCAGCCGGCAGACCAGCTCGGACCTACATGCGTCAGTAGCTCGCAGCGGTGGCAGCACCAACGGTGGGCCAGAAGCCATGCAAGTTGACGTGCATGTGCCGGATGCGAGTCAGAGGCAGGCACATGCGGGCCCCAGCATGCAGCGAGCGCAGCGCGTGATGTTCTGGCTGCATCGGGCCGCAGTGAAAGTCGCGGGCGTGACGGGCGCGGGGCAGGCGGCCCTTGCGAACAGCGTCAGCGGAGTTGCACTACAGAACTTGGAGAAGGCAGTCAAAGAGTTTGGCACTGCGATGGAAGGTGCGTGTTTGGGTGACGTACGGCATCAGGAACACATCCTGCACATATGGGACAACACATCATGCTCAGTTGAACGCACTGTATGATCACCCATGTTGGTGTAGCTCGTCTGCCCAGCCATACCTACACCACCTCATGAGCCTGCACGCTCGCATGCTTATTCTCCTGATGGCGCTGTGTGATGGTCATTGTCTTGGTGCTGTGTCTGGCCGCAGACATCGTAGCAAAAGCAGATGCTGCCGCCGCCCAGGCCGCAAGTGTTCCCAAAGCAGATGCGCCTACAGCAGCAACAGCAGCAGCCCCTACAGCAGACACAGCAACAGTTGCAGCTGCTGTGGCACCACTTCCTCGGTCAGCCACAACAGCAACAGTAGCAACAGCCCAAACAGCAACAGCAGCAACAGTCCCAGCCACAACCATCACCACACCAGCAGCAGCGCCAGCAGTTCCAGCCAGTGTCATCGCCATCACAACAGCACCAGCAGCAGCGGTCCCCCCGTTTCCAACTCATCTTCCAGCCGCCCTTTCCATCCCATTGCCCAGCTTGGGTTTGCAGTCCTCGGCTCAAGCGCCCCATGCCACGGCCCCCAGGCCTGTCCAGCCTGCCCCCTTCGCACAGCACCCCGCACAGCCCCATCACCCACTGCCTCTGCATCGAAAGGTGCGATGACAGCTGGCCTTTTGAATTACTTTCGTACTACTATCTTCGATGCTTCCGTAATTCATCGCCTACAATTGGCAGATCTGTTGATTCCACCGGAAAGCAAGATGGCATCAGGAATTTCCAATCCATTGTCAAGAGTTCTCTGTTGGTTTGGTCTCCTTCTGCAGAACCATGACACTAAGTACTGTAAGGGGTCAGCGTCACGACCTGAAGTTTGCCTTGCTCTCTTTATCACTGTGCCGGAATTGCTCTTGAATGGAGTTCTCTGTTTGCCAGACCTCTTGGCCTTACAGTGACGCCCACACTGCCATGGTGCCCCGATGTGCACACTCCACCCAATGGCATGCAATGAGAGCACCATCCTTGTGGCCACCATTTCAGGTTCTCCCTGCTGGTCCTGTGCCCATGGATGTTGAGGAGCTGGAAGAGCGGCTCATGCAGCGCCCCGCGCCCCCGCAGTCGCGCTCCACATCACGCGACCACAGCGCCATGATGAGATCTGTGTCCAGCGGAACACTGGTAAGCCAGGGCAGTGCTGGGTGTGAGAGAGGGCAAGGAAAGGAGATGGGCTTACCAGGATTGCATTGCTGAATTCAGCACGCACCTCTGGCCCTGCTCTTGGCTACTGGCTGGCTGCACATTCCTGATCACCTGCCTGTCAACTTGTGTATTCATTCCCACCGGCAGATGTCACGCTTGTGGGAGCTCGTGGCATGCTGCGGACCCTAATTTCCAGGCTCAAGTTCTTCCCCACGCCTGGGTGGTATGCTGTGCCCCCCCTTGCACTTGTTTCTCAATT
>QAXH01006407.1:22841-33623 GCA_004335635.1 Chloromonas sp. AAM2 | reverse complement strand
TCTCTCGCGCTCTCGCTCTCGCTCTCTCGCTCTCTCGCTCTCTCGCTCTCTCGCTCTCTCGCTCTCTCGCTCTCTCGCTCTCTCTCTCTCTCGCTCTCTCGCTCTCTCGCTCTCTCGCTCTCGCGCGCTCTCGCGCTCGCTCTCGCTCTCGCTCTCGCTCTCGCTCTCGCGCTCGCTCTCTCGCGCTCTCTCTCGCTCGCTCTCGCTCGCTCGCTCTTGCTCGCTCTCTCGCTCTCTTGCTCTCGATCTCGGATGCCGAGTTACGGGTCTTATACACAGGAATGGGAGGTGGTGGTGATCCGCAGCATGGATATTGTGTCTGCGGCCTTGCTTTGAAAGCATCAGGAACATCACAGCATGCAAAGTGCCGCAACACACACGTGTTGCTGCCAGGAAGAGTTCCTGTAGGGCGAACAACAGGTATCAGCAACTCAGCAGCTCAGCAAGCACAATGAGCAAGCACGATGGCTCAGCAATCCAATGCCCACAAAATGATAATGTGTGGCTGAGCATATCCAGCCTCGCAGACGTCGTGATCGTAATAACACAATGACACATGGATCAGCAAAGCGGCAAGGAACAAATCACGATGTCACAACGATACCGCCACAACGATACTGTTTGGTATCTCACAAATCAACATGCTCAAACAATGCTGCATGGTTCAAACCCAGCCTCACACAAAGCATGGTGACCTCCGACTTTGAATACAATATACGTATCCGACAACCAAGTCTCTGCTGGTGTATGTCAAGGTCAACTGAGCCCCCACACAGCTCACCGTCACAGGCATCCTGACTGAGAAGGACTGGTGGACTGTGTGAGCTTCTCAGCACCTGGCCAGCTGACTTTGTTGTGTTTGCAATTTACGCTTCCTTGCTGCACTTCAGGCGCCACTACGGTGTATGCCTCAAACATATTTGGGCTTTCAATTGGGCATTCCAGACAATATGCTGAAAAATTTAAGTTGTTGGCTGGTTGTTGGTCGTGAATCTTGCTTTGACGACCATGAGTTTCTATTTCTAAATCACTGAATCACATACAGGAAGGAGCGGCGTTGATGGCGGATCGTGAGCTTAGGCAAGACAATGCATCACACCTAGATTTGTTGTCTGCATGATGTTTTTGCCATGGCCACAACAGCTGACAACCAACCAAATGGCCACAACACAGTACTACATGGCTTAGCGAGGAGGACGCAAGCCCGGAGCCTTACAAATAATTGATTTGGCCCTACGCCCCGGCATCCGATCGGGAGCAACAAGACCGAGCCTTGGCTAATCTGACCGCTGCTGTGCACACGGCATGCTCAGGGCACTTCGAGTAGCACCACGGCGGCTCGCTCCAAGGCAAGTACGCACAGGCCTGGAGAGCAGTGGCAGGCACACTCCGTAACGAATGTGCTTTTCTGTGGACCGACCGTGGCCTCACGTGGGCACAGCTTGATTGTGCTGGAAAACAGGTGGGGTTGCCTTTGGACAGCCAAACGGGCCCTGTTGTGCAAGAAGCCTTACTGCGGTGAGCAATTCAGATGCGATTGCGCAGGGCAAGCCCTGTGCCTGCTTTGCCAGAATCCGGACTCAGGCACACACGCGCTGGGAGGCTGCACGGCCACGCTGGCGTTCCACGCCCTGTACACGAAACGGAATAACGAGGCTGTGAAGCGCATCCAGCAGACGATCTGCATGAGGCGACTGGGCCAGTGTGCAATGCTTATGGACGCGGGGAGGCGCGAGGACCTGCCTGAGGGAGTTGGGAAGGGTCGGGACTTGCAGGATTGGTTGCGACTGGCCCCAGCAGCACCCAGCCCAGAGCAGTCACAGAGTTTTACAAAGCCGGACATGGTCCTGCCGGGACAGACACTGGCTGATCTAGACAATATGCGCAAGCAAGGATGTAGGCTGCCAGCAGGGCAGCCCATTGTCCTGATAGAAGTGGGGTACTGTGCAGACACCATGCCCGACGCCAAGCGGGATGAGAAGGCGCTGCAGCACGCTGATCTAGTTGCGACCCTCACGAAGCTAGGCCTCTCTGTTGCATTCACCAAGCAGACCCACTGCATTCCGTTAGGTCACGGGGTCAGTGTACACTTCCTTTGGAAACCTCCTGACGGGCATGGGGACCACTGAGAGCCAGGTGAAAACCCTCACAGGCAAGTTAGTGCGCAATGCAGCGGTGTTTGTGCACTTAATTATGGTGACGAGGAGGCAAGTGGAGCAAGAGAGGAGTGGTACCAGGGCATCCCAATGGGCCGGGCGGTATAGAGATGGCAAGAGAAAGAGGGAAGGGGGGGAGGGTCAACCAACTTGAATGTTGCATGGGGTTTGGGCTTAACCATTCTCTCTCTCTTTCTTTCTTTCTTTCTTTCTTTCTTTCTTTCTTTCTTTCTTTCTTTCTTTCTTTCTTTCTTTCTTTCTTTCTTTCTTTCTTTCTTTCTTTCTTTCTTACATGGCTTAGCAACCCAGTCTCCCATCACATGGCGAAGCAATCGAAGAATACACACAGGGTCACGAAACGCAAACTGCCTCACGCACAACAATCTTGCAGTCATGATGAAGCAACATGTGAACCCAAGCTAAATAGAGCTGAAGCCACGCTTGTCACTTTTCTTGATACCAACCAAAAAGCGTGATTCAATCAATTGGAGACACCGAAAACATAGATTCAAGCAGTCAATGCCGGTTGCGCACAACCTTATGCATAACGTTTCGTTTCAGTGCCAGCTTTCTGCCTGCAACACTGTCACATATCACGGCTCAGTGGCCACGGAAGGTGGAGCTAAGAGAATACAAGGTGCACAACGACGCCATCCAGGGTAGCAGCCCAACAGCAGGGCAACCAAAGAACTGTCCCTGTTCATGCAAATGATGCCCGCAGCTGCCGTACTCAGATTACCAGCTGTCAGTCAATTCGGGTGGCTGCTTTGCGCCTAAACTCCATGCGCAGGCCTGCCATATACGTAAATGCCAGAAGTGGCTAGGTAACTGGGCAGGTGAGTGGCTTGCAGTGTTGGGCCTAAACTCCATGCACAGAACTTCTGCCAGGTGCGCAACTGCCGGGCGTTTGTGATCAAAGGCCGTGGATTTTTTCGGTTCGTCTCAGGGTGGCCGAACGTACTGGGTGACAGTTCTTTCAATGGGTGGTAGCGTTTCATCAGGCTCAAGGAATCAGCAGACACTGGAATGGCGCCTGATCGTGCTGCTCCGCCTTGTCCATGGCACACCAGTCCTGCAAGAGGGCCAAGACCGTTTCATCCTACATCGGACCTAGCACGCTCACCCGACGCATTTGTGAGGGTCGCTGCATGCAACACCGGCAGGTGCAACACGGGGCACGCGCGCATCTGGCGGACCATGCCCTGCATCGCATTGCAGCCCTGCATGTGGTGATGCGCTCGACATCTGGCATCCGATACGAATTGTCGGGACACCTCCGTTCATGGTCGGAATGCTTCCGCTATGTTCGGAATGCCATACCGCAATGACTGTGGGTTAGCTCAAAGTCCGCATCTGGCCCGTGACGCATTCACATTCTGACGCACTCTCAATCCAGTGTGCATGATGTCATTCATCCAGAGCCCGTCCAATGCGAAGCGATGCTTGGCTTGGCTTGGCAGTGCTTTTGATGCGATGAATGACATGCACCGTTGAACAATTCGATTGAGCATGGCTGGCTGGGCGGGCTTCAACCGTTTTCACGACAATAAAACTAGAAGACCAGGCGCTAGCTCGTTGACGCTGCAGTGGTGGTGTTGCAACACGTAAGCAGCTTCAAGCATTGCTAGAGCAGACCGAACAGGCGAATACAGCTCTTGTAAAGGTTAGCCAAGCCAAGCCAACCGCTCCGACAGGCCAGTGTTTACCAGCTCATCCTCTGGAATTCACAATGGCTGACGGCAAAGCCGAGGGAGACTTGGAGAAGGGCTTGGCTTCTGCAGTGCCGGAGAGGCCGACCTTTCCCGGGTGGCCCAGATTCTCAATCCCGCGACGACTGTTCTTTTTTGACGTTGACCGACTGATTTTCCATGGGTACCGCACGCGCCTAGAGCCGGAGGTGAGAATAATCGCTGCCGGGTTGCAAGCTCACCCCCGCGGACTCCAGTCACTTCTCGCTGCACTGGCATCGCCCTCACTTTTGAGCCTGAGCGTTGCTGCATGCCTTTCTGCTGAGAGACGTGGTGTTCTCTCTTCCGCTTTCATACTCACCATCCAGGCCTTGACCAGCATAATCAACAAAAAAGAACGGCAATATGTGCTGTGCTGCTGCAGGACATGTGGCAAGAACCTAGCGTTGCCACAGCTCGCCTGGTGGACATTTTTGAGGCAGCCATGGAGGAGCAAAAGGCCCGCCAGGTTGTGAAGACAAATCAACTCAGAGCAGAGCTCGAGACCAAAGCCTCAGTCCCTCCACTCCCGGCAGTGCCAAGTGGCAAAGCATCATTAAACAACAAGGGCGGCCCAACAGAGAAGCAGCAGCAGGCACGCAAGCTACCACGTGCTGAACGGAGGCGGCTGAAGCTGCAGAAGCGCCTTGATCGTGCCACCAACAGTATCGACCTGAGACGTGTGGTGCTGGCAGGCAATGTCAAGGCACTGCTGGGCAGTGGCCTGCTCTACCTGATATCACAGGCGTGCTCACTGGCTGGGCCCCTGCTCCTGCAGCGCATTGTGGCAGGGCTGCAATGCCAGGGGCTCCCCCACTGCGTCGCAAAGACTTCACTCTATTAGTGAGTGCGGGAGCGTGGGTTGCAAAACAGCTATGCATGCTATCCACCGTGCTGGGCCGCGGGTCGGGTGATCCATGTGATGAAGGTCATCATTAAGTGTGTGATATGTGGAGCACATAGCCGGCTGTGATGTTTCATCTCAGTCCGATGCCCACAGTCCTGAGTCTACTTAGTTTGACACTTGGCATAGCTGCTGCCCAAGCTTTTGCGTTTCAGCATCTTGGTCATTGATCTTTGCTTTGTTTGTCCGCAGTTACTGCATTGGTCTGTTCATGGCACCATTCATCCAGGCACTGTCGGAAAACCATCAGAACTACATCTTGTTCTTGATTGGCACGCGCATGCGCAATGCGCTCATGGCAGCCATTTACCGCAAGTGCCTCAGGCTCTCCAACTCCTCTTTACAGGCAAGTGACACGAGTGTTCTTCTTCAGGGGGTTGCGTGCATGAGGGTAACTGTACTACCTAGTAGGTATGCATGTGTTGTCATGTGCACGCCATGCTGATGTGAATGCATGTGGTTTCGTGATCTCACAGAACTGGTCACAGTTCCAACCCGGTTCAGGAAGGGACCAACTCAGGGCCAGAGACTGCTTTGGTGCGCAGTGCTTGTTTGTGGAAGGTAGTCCAAAACAGCACAAATTCTAACGTGGAATAGGCTTTTCAGGCAGTGCCTGCAAGCTCTTAAGGTCAAGGAGTGCTTACGGCAGGTTGCATAAGCAGTTGCTCTCATCAATGGCATGGAAAATATAAGTGCTACCTGTCTGATGCGTGCAGGAGGAGTCTACAGGCCGTGTGGTGACCCTGATGAGCAATGACGCACAGAAGCTGCAGGTGGGCTGCCTCTCAAACTCAATGATGACAGGTAACGCTGTTGTGCTAGAGTGCCCGCACGCTACTACTATAAGTCGTACCTTCTGGGCTGACATCAGCTTGGGCTTGCCTCGTGAGTAGGGCTTACGCCCTGCTGTTCTTGTCCTTGTATCATAAAGGTGTAGTAGTTGTTACATTGGCAGGTGCTGACAACCAACCCAGCCTGTCCCTGGGGCTTGGCACTGTCAAGCACGCCTGCTGGCCCTGACGTGGTTGCTTGATGCCGTCTGTCCTGCGCAGGACGCGACGACGGTCATCCATGCCATGTGGGGCTCGCCCTGCTTGATCATTGCAATCCTGGCACTGCTGTGGCAACAGGTGGGAGGGTTAGCAACTGAAAATCATGACGTACGACACTATAACTTTATTTTATTGGTGGAAAGTTAGACACTGACGTGGCCTAGATTGGACTAGACACAGGTGTCTGACTGCCAGAACCTCGCCCTGAAATGATTGGGAGGCATTCAGCACAGCAGGTCAGAGTGATGGCGAGCAGTGCAGCTTTTACACATCACCCCATGTGTCAAGCACTTACTGTGAACTGAGGTTTGCAGCCACCCAATCAGTCAATAAGTCGTGTGCTTGACGTGTCCAACAGGTGGTGTTGCCCTGTTGCAGGTTGGTTGGGCCACCCTGGTTGGCCTGGCGGTGATGTTGTGCCTGGGCCCTGCATCGGCCACGCTTGCTACCAAGCTGGGTGCGCTGCGCAAGGTCATGCTGCAGTGGACTGACAAGCGAGTTGGCTACATGAGCGAAATTATCTCAGGCATTCAGGTAAGGAAACGAACTGGGCGTCAGGTACCGTACTACATTGCCAGCCTAACTAGGTTGCGAACGGAAGACACATTTCGGTCTGCTTGCCTTGTCAGGAGCAATATTGTATAGTGTGTGCAGGTAACCTCTAGGCAATGCTTCCTCATGGCATGTCGTGATGTGCTCAGCTCTTTGCTAAGGCCTCATACTTGCAGTGTACTGGGTACGATGTTGTTCCAATGTGCTGTTCTGTTAGCGTTCTGCCGATGGTACATGTAAAGCACATGTGGTGTTTGCTGCTGCCACCTTGACCGCAGATGGTCAAGTTCTACGCTTGGGAGAGACCATTTGAGGATAAGGTGCAAGCATGCAGAATGATTTAAACCTGATCAAAGTCAAAACATACTACGGCAATCTTACACTGTCAAGCGACGGCAGCTGTATTATGGAGAAGGCATAGGCCCGGCAACATGGTTTTCCGTGTGTCTACTGGCGTAGGCTGTGCTGTCAAGCATGGCAGACGTACAGCCCTTAACAATCGCATGTGGCAACTGGCCCGACAAGTGATTGACAAGTCATATGATCGGCCTGTCATATGATCGGCCTGTCATGCAATTGACCTGTCATGCAATTGACCTGTCATGCGGCTAATTTGTCATGTGACCGACCTGTCATGCGATGTACCTGTCATATGACTGGCCTGTCTAGTGACTGCTAGTGACGTGTCATGCAATCGGCCTGGGTACAGGTGCAAAGCGCTCGGTCGCAGGAGGCGCGGATCCTGCGCCTGGCAGCTGTCTGGCAGGGCTTGTTTGCCATGCTGCTGTTCATGGGCCCTGTGCTCGCCGCCATCTTCTGTTTCGGCGCCTGGACGCTTGCTGGTAATAGACTAACTACTGCAAATGGGTGAGTGTCAGCAAGTGCCAGATATGTGCAATCCTTGGCCCAATCCCACTCTGGTCATCATCATGGTGATATCACTGTAACAACCAGCATTCTCATATGCACTTCCCTGTTTGTGGTTGTTGACAAATCAGGTGCTTTGGAGCGCAAACTAGCAGCGACGGAGTCTTCGTGTGTTGCATTGTGACACAAGCACTTGACAAGGCCAGTTTTGACGGAGCTGCTGCGCTGCAGGTATGCTGCCCTCGCTTTGTTTGGCCTGCTACGGCTTCCTCTATCCTTCCTGCCTGTAATCATCACAGTGGTTGTGAATGCCATGGTGGCACTGAAGCGCATCGGCAATTTCCTGAGCAAAGAGGAGAGCGCCCTGAGCAAGGTGAGGTGATGTTGCAGCTGAACTACACCTAAGGATTGGTCAACATCGGACGTCGTTGTCTACTTAAGCTTGTCTGTGTCTAGCTGACCGTATTTCATGACATTTGTGAAGCTGCGTGGTTGGTAGTGGGGCTTTCCTTTCCTTTATTCACAGTGTAGCCGGTGTAGTGTGAAGCCGGTTACCTTCCTGCCTTGTTTCTTTCTGCCTTAGGGCTTATTTCTCCCTTTCCTGCCTTTCTTCTCCTTTCTTGCTCAGGGCAGGTCAAGGGGCTACACCGTCCCGATGTAACAATTCCTGTCCCTGATGTAACAATTCAATTCAACCAATGGTGAGGCTCCTGCGGTACGTGGGTTTCACCATGATGAGCTATGTAATGAAATTGATGATGATGAATGGTGAGGATGTGTGCCTCTTGCAGGAGGTGTTGGATGACAACTACCCAGTGGGCGAAGTGCTCATAGAAGGGGGAGAGTTCTGCTGGGACATGTCGGACCCCAAGTCGACGCTGAGACATGTCAACATGCAAGCCAAGCCCGGATCACTGACCATGGTAAGACGTGCGGTGCACTTGGCATGTGCACTGTTGCTCTACCTACTCTTGAAGTTTGAGGTGTTCATACATGTGTATGGTGTGCGTGCAGATTGTTGGTGGTGTTGGCAGCGGTAAGAGCAGTTTGCTGGGTGCGCTGGTGGGGCACATGACGAAGCGTGCTGGGCAAATCAAGGTCGGCGGCCGCGTTGCCTACGTGGCACAGCAGGTGGGGTGCAGCGCAAGCAACGAGCGGTTGAGCGCTAGGCAGCAACACATGCCGTGTGGACGGCAAACCAGCACTTGCCTAGTTGAACGGCAGTTTAGTTTATGTTCCAGTTGCATGTGCCCAACTATATGCTGCTACACACTGTTCTGAATTCGACCCTGTTCACTAATCATTCCTCTATTTTCACTGCGGGCATGCCACCTGAAAATTCTTCATATCTTCGCCAGGTTGTAGCCACATACTTGTGTGACCAGCAGGAAAGGCAACATTAGGTGTTATGCTGCCCTCGTGTATTGTGTGTACAGGCATGGATCATGAACGACACGCTGCAAGAGAATGTGCTGCTGGGAGATGACAACATGGATGCAGAACGATACACGATGTCGCTGAAGGTGTGAAGTTGTTTCGTAGGGCTGCAGGGACCGGTCTGCAGGGACCGGCACTTCAGGATACCTGATGCCGCACTAGCCACGTCATGCTGTGTATGTAGCCTGTGAGAAACAGATGACAGAGGCTCAACATCGATGACGCACTTGGCACACTTAGCACTTGGCATCTTGCAACTAGCAGAGCACAAGCGTTACATGTTGATTGTAGGTGAGCTGCCTGGGCCCTGACCTTGAGATCCTGCCCAACGGCGATATGACAGAGATTGGTGACCGTGGCGTCACGCTGTCTGGTGGTCAGAAGCAGCGCGTGAGGTGAGCAGTGGTGCAAGGACCAGTGCAGCCCCGCCCTGGTGTCAGCTGCGCCTGCCAGTTTATTTCTTCGCCTGTAATTAGCGCTAGAGCTGCGCAGGCAGCTGTGGAGGTAAAAAAAAGGCAACGATAGTAGTGATTAAGGACGCCGAGCAACATGTGCCCAACCACCATGTGGGAGCACCCATCTTCCCCGATCAGAGCTATACAATACATCCCACTAGTGGGAATCGAACCCGCAGCCTCAACCAATGGCTGCTGGCGTCAGGGTCCACTCCCTTGGAATTGCCCCCTCCATCTCACCTAACTTGACCATTATCTCTGGTGTAAGCTGTAGAGGTATGTATGTGCAGGACTTCAAGCTGAGGTGGGAAGTGTCATGCTGCTGGTAACTTCTGGTCTAGTGTTTCAGTGGTGAGGCATTGCGCATTGCAACCAACCTTGTGCTGCATCTTGTTCTGTGCACATTGTGCAGCATTGCGCGCGCTGTGTACTCTGATGCCGACGTGTACATCCTGGACGACCCCCTGAGCGCTGTGGACTCGCACGTGGGCAGGGCACTGTTTGAAAACTGCATCCGAGGCGTTCTGCGCGACAAGACAGTGCTGCTGGTCACGCATGCACTGCAGGTGAGGAACATGCCCCTTGTGTTGTCATGTCCTGCTCGGACAAGGCTGGTACTTTTGCTGCTTGAATGCCCTTCGCCATGCCTGACGTGTGGTGACTGTTATCGCACACGCAGTACCTTCCTCAAGCCGACAATGTGCTATGGATGGAGGACGGGGTCATCCGAGCACAAGGCACATACGCGCAGCTGGTTGGGCAAGGTGGGCCAGGCAAACCTTATTGCGTTTGATTTGTCATGCCATAGATGCGATGGCAGAACTGATGACAATGCGACACTGTCAGACTTGATCTGTAGCTGGCCACTGGCCGTGTTTCCGTTCGAGTATCAAAACAAAGCTCGTTTCATCTAAGCAGCGTAGTACCGTTTATGCACATGCCTAACTGCTGGCTGCTCAGTTGGCACGTCTGTGCTGCCTGCTGCTTCCTGTCAGGGTTGAACATCGCAGAGTTGGAGCACGAGGGTGCAGCGGATCAGGGGGACACGCCTCAGGAGTTGGGTGGCCTGCTGTCACACAACTTATCGGGTGGGGGCCTGAGCCATGTGCAGGTGCAGATGGACAGACGTAGCAGGGATGTGCAGGACGGGCGCCCCGACGGGGACAGCCCGGTGCCAGGGCGTTTGAGCAGGGACTTCGGCACCCAGGACGGGTTGGCCAGTGGCAAGGTGACCCTGACCAGGGGACCGGCCACAGCAAACAGGTGCGGGCGACGAGTTTGTGAGCAACACCGCAGCAACAGGCGCGCGCAGATACGCTATGTAAACACTGCCACTGACTGCCTTGGCTGTGGTGGCGTGCATGTTGCTGCTATCAGGAACCTGACAGGAGTGGAGGAGCGTGAGGCAGGCAACCTCAGCTCGGACGTCATCAAGACGTATCTGATCAGCGGGGGAGGTCTGCCTGTCGTCCTCGCCGTCTTGGCACTGCTTGCTGTGGAACAGGTGGCTGACTGCGCTCGCTACGCATGATAAGCACTGTCGGACATTTGGCAGAATGCATATTCCAATATATATATATATGTATTTACACCAGGGAAGCCGTCAGAGGACACGGAACGGGATGGGCACCG
>QAXH01006407.1:3973-21830 GCA_004335635.1 Chloromonas sp. AAM2 | reverse complement strand
GGCATGGATCACATGAACATGCACATGGATGACATGGCATGGATCACATGCACATGCACATGGATGACATGGCATGGATCACATGCTAGACACTG
Organism: Chloromonas sp. AAM2; assembly: GCA_004335635.1. Lineage (NCBI taxonomy): Eukaryota > Viridiplantae > Chlorophyta > Chlorophyceae > Chlamydomonadales > Chlamydomonadaceae > Chloromonas > Chloromonas sp. AAM2. The sequence continues at coordinate 21,735 of QAXH01006407.1, read as the reverse complement.
GATCACATGCTAAATCACTGAGGCGCTACCTGATCTTACATTATCCAGCTGTAACTCACATCACCAGGTGTCCGCGGAAGCACAACAAGCCCACCAGAAGTCTATGAGGGTTTAGACACGTATTTAGGCTTTTACGCAGGACGCTGGCTGCCTGAATCGTAATGCGATGCACGGTACAATCAGAAGCGATTTCCTGGGAAGCTGTACAGAAGCTGCACAAGTGTGGTATCAAACGCAGCCAACAAGCAGCGCCCAGTGAGCATCATGCCTGGCAGCTGTGAGAGGTGTTGCTGTATACTGAAGAGGGACACCGGCTTCAGATTACCCTTCGAATTACCCTGTGCGTTGTGCCTGCTTGTAGGACGCATTCTCAACCGTTTCAGTCGGGACACGGACATTATGGACATGGCACTGCCTGGCTATACGATGGGGTTTGCGACCTGCGTGGCCAGTGTAAGTGGGGTGCCTCCACACATCGTCTCTCAGATTCAGCAATAGTGTGTCTGGCTCTGTTGACTCGTTCATATACAATCGTGCTAATTGTCATTTCATTCAGTCATGTCTGCATGTACAAGGATGTGTGCACCTGCTCACTTGCGGCTGCAATATCACGTGTCTTTCATCCCTGGAATGAGTTGTCTGTACGGGTTCCTGCAGCCTCTGCTTTGATCACTCAAGTCTTGTTGATGCTTGCATGCAGTATGTGTCGATTCTCATCGTGATTTCTATTGCCACGAAATGGTTTGCCATTGCCCTTGTCCCTCTCACCATCATCTACTTCTTTGTGCAAAGGTGCGGAAGGCAAACATTGCACTGTATCCTGACAACAAGTCTAGAACCCTTGGTTGTAAAGTAAAAAAACATGTGATGTGTGCGAACTTGATGGGCAAGGTGAGAGCGAGCAAGCTAGTCTAAGTATGTGCACAAAATACAAGAGTCCCTTCTCTTGCATGGCGCTCTGCAGGTTCTACATCCCGACTGCTCGAGAGCTTCAGCGCATTGAGTCCATCTGTCGCAGCCCCATCTACTCAAAATTCGCCGAGGTGTTGCAGGGAGTGTGCACAATCCGTGCATACCGCAAGGAGGACTACTTCACAGAGGTGGGGCACGTGCGGCAAGAGCAGGAAAACCGGTGCACATGCATTTGTGTGTCTTGAGTGGTGCTGCCCAGGTCAAGTGATAGTCATCATCATGATCATCATCATGCATCCTCACTGACATCCATGCATCCCGGCTGTACTCTGTGCACGCTAGATGGCCTAGGCCGACCTGCAGATCACGGTGGGACAAGCATGATGGAACGTCTTGCGTGTGCTCGGCATGTGCTTGGCATGTGCTTGCAGTTGTCCGATGGGCTGATGGAGACGAACGCCAACGCTGTGAGTGTAAATTCCATGTGTAATCTGCTACGTTTTTATGTAGTCCAACACGTCAGGGCATGGAGTGGTGTTAGCCAGCTGCTTGCATTTCATGACCCTTTGCACTGTGTTGGTGTCAGCTTAACGTGCCAGGCCCAGTTGTGTACACCACACCAGGCATGCATTGTAACTGGCACAAATGCAAACATGCAAACTTATCACAAGAAGTACTGAACAACAGTGAGTATGTGTCGTTGATCACCTGTCCAGTACTCAATTTGGTCTTCCAAGCCCATGGCCAGATACCAATCTGTCACACAAATTGTGATTGGAATTGCTGAAATTGTGATTGAGTTGCCCTGAATCACTGCCTACAAGTGCACACGTGCAGAGATACAGCATGACCAAATACCAGGGGCTGTGCTCTTGCATGTGCAGTTCATGACCAAGAAGCTGGCTGCTGCTTGGTTGGCCATGCGCCTGGATATGTTGGGTCTGGCTGTGCTCACTGGCTGTGGTAAGGCAGCATGCACAGCTGCCTGTACCATGTATGCCGATTCAAGGACAAAACAATGCAATACATGTGCATAAAATCCGTCATAAGTGCAACAACTGTGTTGCATATGTTTGCAAACATGACTGGTCAAGGCCTTCATTGGCTGTGCTTACTCAGATGCCTGGACGTGACTGATGACATGTGGCAATCGATAGAGAGAGCTTTTTTTATGTATGAAAGCATTACATGTGTGAGCTGATGTGTGTGCATTGCTGTAACAGTACCAGGATAGACCCTGTCTGTTACGGATATATCCCAGGTGGTCTGCAGGTGTGCTGGTGATTGCCGGCAATGTTGAACCTGCCTTGGCCGGCCTGGCGCTGATGTACGCTCTGGACCTGACCCGCTACCTCAAGCAGGGCACCAACATGGCGTCACAGGTTGAATCTGACTTCAACAGCGCAGAGCGCATCATTCAGGTGGGTTTCTCAGTGCACTAATTGTTGGCTTGGCCCTCATCATGAAGGTGCCACTTGCCCTTGAAAGGGAAATGCGCAACTTGACCATGCTAGCTTAAGACCAGTCACAATACCTGGTATAGCTCTTGGGTTCTTGCACATTTCCGGCTCTGCGTCCATTGATTAGGTGGCTTGTTTCTCCTCTGATTGACTGTCTTGCCTGCTTTGTCCCCTGCGTCCACATTGATTTCTTGTTTAATAAGGGCGGTGCCTGTCCCGTTTCATGTCTTGTGACGGCTTCCTTTCTGTAAACTTAGGTATAATTCCTGGATATGCCCTGCAGTACCTTCGCACTGAGCCTGAAGCCGCGGCTGAGACCGCCCCGGAGGTGCTGCAGACGCTGCCCGCCCAGTGGCCGGCCGTGGGTAGGCTGGAGGTTGAGGACCTGACCTTGCGCTACCGGCCCGACATGCCGCTGGTGCTACAGGGCATATCCTTCACCGTGCAGGGTGGGGAGAAGGTCGGGCTGGTGGGGCGCACGGGCTCAGGCAAGAGCTCAATCTTCATGGCGCTCTTCAGGTGTGCAAACGGCAACTTTGCCAACGGGCGTTTTCAGGTGCTTATGGGAGAAGCATGGGCGGTAAAGAGCTCATGAGCCAACTGGCAGTAAACTTGGGCGGTGACAACGTGCTTGTGTGTGTCTGACTTGCACTGCATACCTGATGTCAAGCTACGTTTGGTTAAGCTACATTTTTCGAACGGCTGATCTATGAGCGCCTCTCAATTACCGTGCAGGATGGTTGAGCCCACCTCTGGTCGTGTGCTCATTGACGGGGTGGACACACACACGATGGGACTGAGACATCTGAGGTCGCATATGAGGTGAATTGGCTGTGCCTCCGGGTAGGGTATGCTTGCAAGCTACCCAGCTACTACACACAATGATTGCGCCACTGTGCGGGCAAATGCAATCTGAGTGGCAAATGCTAGATGCTGTGCATCCTTGCCCTCTGGCTCCGATAGCTACACAGTCATTTTCAAGGAGCGCATGAGCGGAATCGGGAGTGAAGCTGGATTCAAGGGGCAATGCCATGCGTTGGCACGCGTGTTTTGAACTGCCCATCTGGATAGCCTCACTTGTTTTCCCTTGTGAGTGGATGCAGTATCATTCCCCAGGACCCCTTCATGTTCAGTGGGACGGTGCGCACCAACCTGGACCCGTTCGAGCAGGTCAGTCAGACGGCTCATCAGACAGAAGGGTGATTTCATAGTTTGATTGGTGATTGATGCAAGGGTAGCCCGCAGGCACATGACCCACTGCAGGCTATGCCAGTACTTTGGTGCCACCGACATCGCCTGTGCGCTGCCGTTGCGTGCATGTAGCACGATGATGCTCGATTGTGGGAGGTGATTGAGGAGGTGGGCCTCAAGCTGGCCGTCACCGACATGAACGGAGGACTGGGCGCACGCGTGGTGGACAATGGAGCCAACTTCTCCCTGGTGAGCAGGGCTGGTGAGCAGGGCTGGTGAGCAGGGCTGTGAGCATGGGATGGTGAGCAGGGCTGGTGAGCAGGGCTGGTGAGCCAGGCCGGGTGGTGAACAGGGAGATCGTCCTTCTCCTTTGCCCAGGGTAGGCCTGGTCGGCACACATCCCATCCCGTGTCCCGTGGCAGCTTGCCTGATGCATACAGCTATATGTTCAGAGAAGGGACTGAACGGGCTCAACCACCTGAAGATTATGACGGTGTAGTGTGCTGCTGCAGCTGCACAACCTCACGGCTGCTGCTTGATACAAATTGCTGGCACTGTGCAACTACGACACGGCAGCGGCTATATGTACGAGCCCAGTAGCTACCCGCACGTCCGTTCATTTTGAATCGTTACGTTACAACCTGCAAATGCTGCACATGAGTAAACGGTGCGTCACACTTGTGCACTACTTAGGGCCAGCGCCAGCTTTTCTGCATGGCGCGTGCCATGCTGCGTGACAGCAAGCTGCTCATGCTTGATGAGGCAACTGCGTCTGTGGATGTGGGCACAGGTAGGCCCGTGCACCGGATTCATGACACGTGCTGGGGATTCATGACACGTGCTCGGGAGTCATGACACGTGCTCGGGAGTCATGACACATGGGAGAAGCACTGCCAGCGCACATGATCGATCAATGTGACCTGCCACCATCTTTCTGCTGCGCTTCAGGCCCCAGCTTCAATCCAGGGGCCTGCATGTAATCCTGAAAGCCTAAGGTGTCTATGCAAGGTTTTGATGTAATGCTGCTTGATTTCTGATTTAAAGCAAGGACTTCCCAACCATCATTACTGCGCTTTGTGCTTGGAAACACGTGCAGATGCTCTGATTCAGTGCGCCGTCCGCACTGTGTTTGCGTCATGCACTGTGCTGACCATCGCCCACCGGCTCCACACCATCATGGACTCTGACAAAGTTATTGTGCTGGAGGCGGGCAAAGTGGTGGAGTGCGCCCATGCAGACGATCTCCTCAAGCAGGACAGGGTGCGACAAGCACATGATCCAGTGCAGCAATGGGAGGAAATCTACTTGCGTAGAGCGGAAATAATCATACACCAGTATGTATAGAGTAACAATAGTAATGTTTAGTAATGTTTATGCATGCTCAAGAGGCACTTATTGTGGAACCAGTTGCGAAGAAGAAGAAGAGGAATGTTGCATGTTGCTTGAAACAACAACGCACAGTCTTCATCACACATTGATGAGAGTCGCTGGCTACAGAGTGCATCAAGTTACGTAAGGGCACTTGTTACTCACGTGGCTACTTGCTGTGCTCTGCACCAGTCCAGTTTGTATGTGTGGCTGTTGCTCGTGACTGGCTCAAATCATGCAGGGAATACTTGTGATCATATATCACAATTTACTTGTGATCATATATATCAGAGAGTGCGTGGTGGGTGCGCCCGCCAGAAACGTGCAACGTGTGCACTTTGGGAGGTCAAAAACTGTGTACCAGTCATTTTGCAACATACTGTGACTACTTGGCGCGGACCATCAGGTTATGGTTCGTACTGTTTGCTTACTATACACAAAAGCTCACTGCCTGGAGTAGACTGGTCCAACGTTTTTCCATTCGCCACTGGCTTCTGCGTACAGGGCCTGTTCACAAGCATGGTGATCCAGACGGGCAAGAGCAGCACGCGCTACCTTCGCTCCCTCGCCTCCGCAGCGCGCCTGTCACAGCTGTCGGGAGTCAGACAGCTTCCCTCCATGAGGGGCATGAGCTTCAACTCAGGCAAGAGCTTCAACATGACCAACGTCCACGCAAGGTGCTTGAATGCACCCAGTGTATATGCACCCAGTGCCAGAAGCATTGCTGAAACCCCTTCGTCAGCCAGCCCCAACCACCCGGCTGCCCAGTCCCCCGTCTACCAGCTGGAGGGGGATGGAGTGCCAGGAGAGGGCTCAGAGGAGCGCTCATGAACGGGCTCAAAGGTAGGTCACATTTATGACAGAAACAGTCGGACATTGGCACTGACAGGAGATAAACATGTAGGTCACCACCGTCGTGACATTGTGCAGTGCGCAGCCATTCACCTGACACATGCTCCTTCAGTGCCTGCGCCGGGAAAATGTTATGCAGCCGCTGCCTCTGTTCAGCAAACCGCCAGTTAAAAAACGCAGTCAGGGTAGGCCACACACGAGTGGTTTAGGGTTCATATTATTTCAAATCGGGCATCAACGCCAAAATTAGAAGATGACGTAATGATATTCATGTGGCGCAACCGCAGCATATGCTGAAGACAACACAAGGACGCAGTTCGTCCTTGCACACTGACTGCCACAGCAGTGACAAGTACATGTGACTGTGTGTGACCTGTCTCAGGCCCCTTTCATGTCTTAAGGGTATCAAGGCCATGTACCTCTATCTGGAGGCCAACATATCTTTTAACTGCTGTCTGGTTTCAAATGTGATGTAAAGTACACCCTTGGCGGGGGGGCAAACAGACACCGGATGCAGCAAAAATGTGTAGATAGCCAAGTAAGACCAGAGTCTTGGGTACGCCTGCTGGCCTGAATTTACCACGTACTGCTACTGCTGTGTGCAGGCCAACGGCAGCATTGACTTGATTGTGAACGTAGCGGACCCGGAAATCAGTACCGTCATCAGCAGTCCTGGCGCCAGTCACCAGGCCGCCGATAGTGTGGAGAGTGGCGCTGACAGCAACGCAAACCCGTCACGTGCACCCACAGAGGGCGAATGCACACCCATCTACAGCTCGGGGGATAGCAGCACGCATAAGGGAGGGCCTGTCGTGTGGGTACTGCGGGCACAAGCAGGCACAGCATGTGCAGGTATTCAAGGCACCAGTAGCACGGTAGACCTTGGACCAGTGCTGCAGCGAACGCATCTGTTGTCCAGAACAAATGTGTATCAGAACATCACATGTGTTCTGTTTCAGCCCTTGCAATCACAGAGGGCACAGTCTATGTCTGATGACCTTCTGACCAGGCGAGACCAGGCTGAGACAAACCGTAAGATTGAGCCATGACAGTCAATGAAGTCAACTGAACGTTGAGGCATTTCGTTACTTGATTAACGTGCCCTGTGGTGCTTTTGGTGTTCTGTCTGACGCCATCTGAACCAACAGTGTGTTCTTACAGTGTGTTATACAATTGTTGCTTCACCCCGTCCAAGCAATGTTTGCGCAAAGCCATCCGTATGTGCGTTGATGATTGGGGTGTGTTTGTTCCAAAAGTTGGAAGATTCTGTAAAGCCTACAGTTTACGGTTACATTACGTTCCTACTAGTACAAACGGAAGTACCTTGCCTGTCATGGCAACTGGATGGAGGGCATACATTGTAAGTATCAAGGGTATACCAGTATGTGCGTGTCTATGTGCTAAACTGACCTCAGAAAACCTGGAAACAGAGCAGGACACCTTGCATGCTGCAGAAAACAGAGCCCAGGCTCACGTACATAGCCCAGCTGCCCAGCAAAGGCAGCTTTCCTGCTTGGTGTATTGGTGGCTAGGATTGCCTTGTTAGCTGAAAGGCGCTTGATTTCAAGGGCAACTTTACATAAGGGAAGCCGTCACCACTTGTAGATGGTGGTGTAGCTAATCGTGTAAGGTGTATTCCTTCTGAATTAAGGTTTCTCGATGACTCAGTGTATGCTCAAGCTCAACAAGCTCGAGCTCTCACTCACAGCTGGCAGACAAGGCAGCAGATAATGTACATTAGATTAATTCTAACGTAGAGGCAGACTTCACCAAGTGGAGGGCATGTTGACGCGCTTGTTGCTAGATGCGTACACACAGCCTATGATGGAGCCAGAGGAGGTCACTCAGCATACCAACAACCTGATTGAGCGAGACAGCATAAGTAAATCGTTTATAATGGAGTGCACCCGCGAATCCCAGATGCAATATCATGACTTCTAAGAATGCATTTGCATGCTATGTTGTCTACTACAAGGAGAACAAAATCAACGACATAGTGAGCAGACATGTTCACCGATGAACCACTGGACCCATGGCCCACACAAAGTCCAGGCCGCAGCATGCAGTTCAAGCGTCAGAGCCAAGCCCAGTCTGTGAGCGACCAACGATGCCCAAAACGCAAGGCCAAAGTCCCTTCGTGGCCGAAGGACCCTCAGCCTTGTCCCCTGGGGGTCACACGACAACATGGCGTTCATCAAAATGGTTTAGAATGGCCTGGCTTGGCTTGGCTTGGCTTGGCTTGGCTTGGCTTGGCTAGCACCTCAGGCATAAAACGCGCGTGCCGAGAGCAAAAGCAAACAGCTAGCGATTATACCTCTCATCGCACCTGTCGTCAGAACAACGCAGCAATGGCCTCCCTGACGTACTCCTCCCTGCCTTCCTTCCACGACGTCACGACCGGCGAGGCTAGGCTCCGCATGGCGCTGGACACGCATAAGCTTGAGGGCGCCGTCCAATCTTGGAGCAACACCTGGCTCAAGTGTGATTTCCTGGGCCTCGGCGATCATATGATGATCAGGTGAGGACAGGCGCCCCTGAAGCGCCCTTCACCGCGCGAGTGTGTCTCTATGTTCCGGCTCAAGGTGGGATTGTCGTCAGCTTTTGTGTGCGTCATTCCCGCAATCTTCACTTGGCACAAACCCTGCTAGTACCTCCGACCATCGCCCTGACAGCTCATTCATTTTTACGTCTAAGGTTCGCCTAAAGGGATGTGCGGCCCGCCTCATTCAGCCCAGGGATCATACGATTTGCCCAGTAAACCTCATCCCGTGGATGTAGATCAATACACGTGATTTGTTGCTAACGGTTGTAATGTGCATTCGTGCTTGCGCAGCGCTCAGGAGATCCAGCCTGATGTTCCTGTGCAGTCCCTGCTGGCGTATGTCAAGGTCAACTGAGCCTCGACGCAGCTCACCGACACATTTATTCTGACCCAGAAGGGCTGGTGGACTGTGCGAGATGCTCGGCACCTGACCGGATACTCTCATTGTGTTTGCAACGTAGAGTTTCTCGTTGCGGTGAAACACATGTGGGCTTTCATTTGGGAATTCCAGACAATAGGTTTGATATTGCAAGTTGTATCAATGTTGGTATTGAATGTTGCTTTGACGACCATAAGTTGTAATTGCAATGCTGACTCTGAATCACTGGGCTTCATATACGGAAATGAGAGGTGGCAATGGCCGATCGTGAGCTCAGGCAAGACAGTGCATGGTTGCTCATTCTGCACCACACCAATATTTTGCTGCCTGCATGATTTCAAGACCAACAGCTGATGATTAACATAGTAGCTGCAACACATGGCTTAGCAACCCAGCCTCATACAAAGCACCATGGCAACACATGGCAAAGCAATCAGAAAATACACATTCTGGATCATGGGACACACATGGTGCACATGTGTTGAAATGCGGAATAAGACCACTGCCTCACCCACAACAATCTTACAATCATGATGAAGATGAAGATGTGAACCCAAGCTTGGTCTCGCAGCCAGAGCTGAAGCAACGCTTGTCATCTTTCTTGAATCCGCGCAGGGCAGTGACGTGTGTGATGTTTTCTACAATAGCTGGACCCGCAGCGAGGGCGCCAGCGCAGTTGCAACAGCATCAGTCACACATGTTCACCATGTAATGTCATGCATCTGCATGTGACATATGCTTGGGGTTGCCTTTGTGACTCCTGTTACCTGCTTTGACAATCATGCTTGCCTCGTGCATGACATCTGCTGTCCTGGGTACGATCTGTGGCATGGGCAGGCGCTGACCAATGCAGGCGTGGTTCATGCGGTCATAAAGCTTACGTGACATACATACACACGGAGTCCGTCACGGGCATCATGTGACCACCCATTCATTTACAAACTGTTGTTATAAAGTGCGAAATGGCACTTCTTGTGTCAAGAAAGAAGAAAGAAGAACCTTGTGTCAACCAGAGCGGCCAACAGAGCCAACTGATGCGTTGCCAATTCGCAGTAGGCCAATTCGCAGTAGGTGAGAGAGAAACGAATCGGTAACATGACCATCAGCATTTGCTAATGGATCAACTAACATGCAAAGGCTTGAAAGCACGGCAAAGCATAAGCCCTACACACGAAAGAAGCCCAAACTGATTAGGTCCGGTGCAAGCACAAGTCAGGAGGCATGATAACAGCACATGCAAGAGGGCACTCACAACGCAACAATCCTCAACTAGTTGCCACTTCACTTTGACAGCCCCCTGCACGCATCAGACAGGTAGCACTGATCGTTTCCACTCCATTGATGAGAGTAAATGCTTATGCTACCTACCGCAAGCACTCCCTGACTCTGCAATCTTGCAGGCACTGCCTACCAAGCCGATCCCTCGTTACAAGTTATGTATTGTGCCACTTTATACTACCTTTTGCATACAAGCACTGTGCATCAAAGCAGTCTCTGGACCTGAATTGGTCCCTTCCTGAACCGGGTTGGGAGTGTCACCAACCAGGCTGGGAGTGACCTTCAACGGATAAACCGGCATGATGCCCAGGGCGGTGGATAGCATGCATAGCTGGTTTGCAACTCACGCTCCCGCACTCACTAATAGAGTGAAGTCTTTGCGACGCAGTGGGGGAGCCCCTGGCATTGCAGCCCTGCCACAATGCGCTGCAGGAGCAGGGGCCCAGCCAGTGAGCACGCCTGTGATACCAGGTAGAGCAGGCCACTGCCCAGCAGTGCCTTGACATTGCCCGCCAGCACCACACGTCTCAGGTCGATACTGTTGGTGGCACGATCAAGGTGCTTCTGCAGCTTCAGCCGCCTCCGAACATCACGTGGCAACTCCCTCGGCTTTGCCTTCTGCCTTTATAGATTCCTGAGAATGAGTCAGTAAAGACTGGCCTGTCGGAGTGAGTAGCTTGGCTTGGCTAAGCTTTACTAGAGCTGTAGTCGCCTGTTTGATCTGCGCTGGTTTTCCAAGTTGCACATGTATGCAACGTCTGCGCTTACCAAAGTCTACGTTTCAGTTTTCACGATTCGAAACAAGAGATGACGTTGTTAGATAATAGGACGAATGCTTACAATTGCTTACGTGTTGCCAAACCACCACTGCAGCAATAACGGCTAGGTGCAATGGCGCCTGGTCTGGTCGTGGTATTGTTGTGAAAACGGGTGAAGCCGGCCATGCTCAATCGAATTATTCAAGGGTGCAACATGTGCATTTATCGCATGAAAAACATTGTAAAGCAAGCCAAGCTTGACTCGCATTGAACGGGCTCTGGATGAATGACATCATGCTCATTCAATTGAGCATGCGTCGGCATGTGATCGCAACACGGGCCAGATGCGGACTTTGAGCTAACGCACAGACGTGGCGGCATGGCATTCCAACCGTAGCGGACCAGATGATATATGTATATACTACTATTAAATAGATTATAATATAGATAACAAGCTGGTCAAGGAAGTATTTGTGAGAGGCTGGGGTGCTTAACCATGCATTAGTGTGTTGTGGCCGTTGTGCTTTGCATGAGGCCGGTTTGCTCGATCATTTACTGCTCTTCGTTGATTGCCATCTTGCATGTAATAATGCAGGAAACAAAACACTGGTGTGCGGAACCATCAAAAACATGCACTGCCTTGCCTAAGCTCAGTCATTACCACCACTGTATTTGCACAACCACTGTATTTGCTCCTCAGCCTCAGCATTGCTGTTACAAATCATGGACGTGAAAGCAACAGCCAATACCAACATTTATGCAACTTGCAACATTCAACACTTCGTCTGGAATGTCCACCAGGCAAGCCCATTTGTGGCTCCTGAACCCCGGCAAGGCAGCCTACATTGCAAACACAACGAAGGTAGCCGGTCAGGTGCTGAGATGCTCGCACAGGCCACTAGCCCGTCTCGGTCAGGATGCGCGTATCGGTGAGCTGAGTGGAGGCTTAGTTGCCCTTGACATACGCCAGCAGGGACTGCACAGGCACATCAGGCTCGGGCTCCTGAACGCTGCGCAAGCACGAACACAGAATTGCGACCGTTAGCGACCTACCATGTGTTAGCGACCTATCATGTGAATCGAACAGCTTGCACAACCATCTGCACATCGCTTTTGATGATTTCGCACTGGCGCTGGGCGGAATGAGGCGCACTGCGCGTCAGCGTAGACAAACCCTAGGCATGAAAGATACGGGAGGCGTCCAGCTGCAATATGATATAGCAATCTTTCAATCTTATTTGCAACCGCAAAAAACTGCTGCGTCAGTTGAAGCCATGTAAGAAAGAAAGAAAGAAAGGGACGGCGGTCGGGCGCAAGTAAGGAGGCCGGATGGTCAAGCCCAACCCCAAGCAACATCGCGCGTCAAGCCAGCGCATGTACACACATCGTCGCGATGCAGGCCGCGGGTCCAAGGGTGTCTTTCCTCACCTGAGCGTCATCCGAAGGTTGCCATCCGCGCCCGGACCACCATAATCACACTTACTCCAGGTGTCGCCCCTGAGTCCGGCGGCGCCCTCGAGCTGGTGCTTTGCCAGCGCCATGCGGAGCTCAGCCTCGCCGGTCGTGACGTCGTGAAAGGCAGGCAGGGAAGAGTACCAGGGAGCCAGGGATGCCATTGCCGCGTTGTCTATGGTTTGAGGTGAACGGTACGGTGTAATCGCTAGCTTCAAATGGTGTCTTGCTTGTTAGTGCTGGCTTTGTATGGTCGAGGCAAGCTCAGCTCCGCCAAGGTCAGCCAAGCCAAGCCGTTGGTGAACGGCGTCAGGTGCGTTGGGTTTGAATGCGTCAGCGCGTGAACGGACCAGATGCGATTGAGGATATTTCAGCCCGCACAGCCGAGTGCACAAAATCTCACGCCCGCGTGATGATACGCAAATTGGAGGCATTGCGACCATACTGGAGGCATTTCGACAGTAGAATCGCGATGTACGGAGGCTGACGGCCAAGCCAAGCCAGGCCAGGCCTGGCCAACTACACGAGGTGAAAAAGCTGCAGACATTCCGACCACATCTGAGGCATTTTGGCCACCGTATTGCGATGCCCGTTAGATCACAGCACTATGCCGCTTGAACGCATCACTAAGTGCGGGGTTGGGACGCGGTGCAGCCGTCGATCGCAACGCCCTCTCCTTTGTGATGCGAACATTGTGCCTGCGTTTCATGCTTTAACCCACGTACTGCAGCTAGACACAATATCTCTACAAGCATTACGTGCCTGACAATCGTTAAGCCAAGAAAGCTCACTGGTAGCAGGTGCAAAGTAGATGTGCCTGTGCAGTCCGTGCTGGCATATGTCAAGATCACATAAGCTCCCATGCAGCTCACGTCACGCGTACAGGTTGTATACTGACTGGGCTGATGCACATCTTAGCAGCTGACCGGTTACCCTCATGATTACCCTCATGATTACCCTCTTGCTAGTATTCAGGCGCCACACGTGGGCTTGCCTGTGGGACATGTCAGAGAGACCACATGTTGAATTCTGCAGGAATTTGTAGTGCTGTTCGGATGTTGCTAAATCGCTTTGCTGTGACAGCAGGAATTTGTAACAACACTGCTGCGTGAGACAGAAGGCCTCACACACAGGACGAAGAGGTGGCCTTGAACCCCACATATGGCATGAATTTGGTGTCCACACTGGTTTTTGCAAAACAACATCCTGATTTTGGGCAGGATAGCATATACATTTGAATCTGCAACATACACAGGTTTTGTTGCCTGAACATTGAACATGTGTTGTTGCCTGGAAGATTCCACGTAGGGCTGACAACAGAAATCCAAGCAGTTGTCAGCAACCCAGCCACCATACCACAGTATTGTAATGTACAACCCAGCAAACAAAGCATGAGTGAGATGACAAGTCAAGGAATGGCCGAGGAACCAAGCCACACGCAAAGCATAGTGGGCACACTTGCCTGACCATTGGATGACCCTGTGGATCATCTGTTCGGCGCGGGTGGACACTGAAAGTAGGACAGCCTGACATGCAAATGAGCAACCGTTACTGCATACCCGACACAAAAAAACTACACAACCAAGACCCACATTAAAGCCAGGTACTGTACTGCCAGAAGGAGCTTGCTTGCACCATCAAGTGTATTTATAATGCGTACATCCTACAGCGTGTGCCTGTTCGAAATCACAAGTCAACGTGTAATTAGAGCAGAACCGGCAACTGTACGCACTTCCTGGTATTTGATTACAATGAGATGACACAGAGGTTTTAATGCGTTGGCATTGTCTAGGCGTAAAGAATAGAATATTTAATGGCTAGAGCAAAGGTCAGCATTTGCAGAAAGAGAACAAAATGTTTTCAGAGCGTTTGTTCGTACACAAGTGCACTTGTGTGACTTGTACACATGAAGAATACTATGTGCACGTACATATATTGTTCTTCACTTCATCAACCAGACAAAGCCCACTGTTGTCCCAGCCAGTACTAGCCCATTATGCACATTATGCACAGCTTGTTTGCTGTACAGGGCGCTCATCAGATAGACAGAACCTTCTTTATGTAGAGATGGTCAGCAAAGCCAGCTGGATCCTGCAGGAGAAGTCCGCCCACCTATTGAACTGGGCTTCATCATGTCAAGAATCTCTGGGGTCAAGCGGACTCTGGCCATTACACGTGGTTGGGGTTCCCACGTGCAGTGGTAGTACGTATTTCCATCATCATCTTGCCGCTTTTCCCATGTCAGTCCCAGCTTCCTTGTCGGCTGTCTCAACCAAGCCAGGTAAGCAGGGTCTTCCAGCATGTAGGCCACATATGCACTCCATGGCCCCAGGCGCTTCTGGCACACCGGGTCAGGTCAACCACGACACGTAACACGACGAAAGCAACTGGCTTTCCCCACATACGCTGCAGACGCTGGCGCTGCTGTTCCGGCACCTTCAGGCGATCGACGAGCTGTGGAGTCAGTGTGGGAGTTCTGAAAGCAACAACAAGGCAAAGTGACTGTTGCATTGCAAAATGGACTGAATCTACATGTTAGCCTGAAAAGTTGCGTGCCTGAAGAGGTGTCTTCTTACATGTGTGAGAACAGTTTGCCTTTTAGGCCGATGATGTTACGAAGGTGATATGTCAAGCCTAACTAACAGTGCGACTGGAAATTTCTAGGTATGCCCTTATGTATGGATCGTACAGTGCACGGCCTGACGGTACCTGTCGACGTCAAGAGATGTCACGGCGTTGGCGATGACGTATTGATTCCGCGTCAGACGGAACCAGCATGGGTGGGTGTATCGATGGGTGGAGGGTCTAGACCTACTATGGCCTCATTCGATCTACAGCATTTCCTGTGACTTCAATTTTGTGTGTTTTAGTTGTCTGGTGTTTGTGTCAAGTGAGATGGTCGTGCCGGTCTTGTTAGTAACAGCAGCTGAAGGCCCGTGGGTGGCCTCCCCCAGACTTTGCTTAGAAACCACCCTCTTTCCCCTCCTTCTCCCCTCCCTCCCTTCCCCTTTTTTCCCCAGCCCACCAAGGAATATTTCCGTGTAGGCTAAGAAGCGCGCACGTGCGGAAACGCCAAGTCGCTCGAGACATGAATCGTTCGTCAGGGTTGGGTGGTCGCAAGCGAGGCACTGTCGAGAGCCTAGGTATTTAGTACGGCACCCCCACCCGGTCTGCGCGACTGTAGGACGCTCACACTTCGACCTCACATTTAGCAGTGGTTTGCAGCGTTCCTGCCGTCTCCTCTTGCACGCTGTAATGAGCGCTGTTCATCAGCCATATGCGGCAGCCGACGCGGCTCGAGTCCAGTTGGCTGAAGCCAAAAAGGTAGACAACAAGCCCAAATGTCCAGCTAGCAGGTATTGCAAGATCTGAATCAATGGTGGGAGAGAAATGGGCCATGGTAGATAGGACAACGAACTGCGGAAGAGACTTGCACTTGTTTGATAGATGATCCGGTTAGACTGTTGAGCGTAGCGCTAAGGATGCGCCGATGCTCATTCTGCTCAACAAAAGGTGGGTTGTGTGGGTCCCAGACCTCCCCATCCGGTGCCAAGCTCTACCCCCAAACTTGGTCATGGACCAGTACCTGAGCCCGCCATCAATTCCTTCAAACAGAGTTTTTCCTCAGCGGTCTGTACTGGGTGGGCTGGTTGTGTTGTAAGCCTAGGCTCGTGCCAATGCGAAATGCCTAGGCGCTCCAGCTGACCGGATGCCAAACCTTGCAGTGTTCGTCCCTTGGACTGTAGACCAAGGCACCATCGCTACTTTGGCAACTCGAATGAGTGAGTTCTGAGAGGCAAACGCAACCTCCGCCATCTCGGAGCCTTCGCCCGAGCACTTTTTCGCTCCACCCATTTCGCTCACAGACTCAGAACGTGTTGGCGAGCTTGTATTGGCTCATATGCAAAGTCCTGAGCTTCCTGCGAGCTTCCATGAGCTTTCAGCAGCTAATCGACCTTTTTGACTGTTTCATCACCAAATCATAACTTGTTACCCGCTATAAAGACTAGTAGCAAGGCTGTTCACACGGCTGACTGGCGGTGCATTCTGCTCTGTACACATCACATCGGTACATGGCAAGTGTCGACTCTCCGTGCGAGCGAGGGGAATGCTCTGAGTGAGGGGCACTGTGTCCTCCAAGTTGAGACCATATTCAGGCCGGTAAGGGAGTACCATATCAGCGCCAGAACAAGTTCTGTTACAAAATTCTGATGACGCGACTTCTCACTGATGATGCGATTTCTCACTGATGACTCGACTTTTCACTGGCGCAAGCGATTTCACTGCCCACAGGCTCACACTCTCCAGTTCACGCACAGTCGCAAGCAAGAATTGATCAAGATCCAATGTTTGAATGGTATCCTGGTCCAAAACGCGAGCTAATCGGCTTTTTAGGTGAACTATTTGCATCCAAAGCGCTGCAATCGATTTATGGCATCGGCGGTTTGCCCAGTGTCTGTCAACCTTTCAGTCGTAGGGGAGTATGTTGGCGCGCCCGAGTGCAACGTTGACATCCTCATCTGGGTGGGTGCGCGCAGTACCGGCATCATTCGCTCGTCCCCGCGACCACAAGCCTGATCTCCTCTTGTCCTTGCGTGTAGGATGCTGCGAAACAGCGTGTGCTGATTTTTAAGGTGAAAGCCACTGACGCCCCGTGGGACCCACCCATATATATGTATTTACCATGTGTATGTGTATATGTTTACCATATCCAAACCTTTGATCTGCGTTCAATTGCCAGTTAAAGCTCGCGCCAGTCTCCAGCTTTGAGTGTGCACCTTCCAAGCGTTATCTGTGTGGCATTTCCGCTTCTCACGTGAATTTAGTACCCACACCTGTGCGGGGCTCTGAAATCCCCTTGGCAGACCTTAACAGTGTGTTGCAAGCATAACACTGCTGAATATGTTGTCATAGCAGTAGGTCCGCATTTTGCGATCATGATGTGGCAGTGCTTGGGACACGTAGTTTCAAACCTTGAGGAGCAACCTGCTATTCTGCTTGGTGGCCGCTTCCACGGCAAACGGTTCTGATTACAACACTGCCCAGCTTGTGCGTTTGCAATGCCTGCACACATGGCCTAGCCTGAGCAGTGCCAGGCGAACCGCATGGATTTCAGTTCAGTCCTTGCGTGTCAGCCCATTGAGACAAAATCGCACAACATCGCACAGATCACTGCGATCATGCACCAGATCTCCTGACAGGCCAAAAACAAACTTTCCTGATAAGAGGCCTTACTAGAAGCGAGAACGTTCGCAGCTGTGGAAAAAGGAGAGGTGTGGCTGGGCCATGGTCGTGTGCTGGTTGCATGTCATGGCAACGCTTTCTCAGTGGGGCCTGTTGCCTGTGCGGCTGAGGCGACAGGCAGTGGCAAGCCCCACGTCATGTGCACACAAGACCATGGCATGAACCATGACCTGACCTAAACCAGTCTAGATCCCACCGCCACCCTGAATAAAACTGGGCTGGCACCAACTGGACGACCAACTGAAAAGTCTCCTGGTTAACCAACTTGTGATCTCAGTAAACCAACTGTGATAGGAACCCAAGGTAAAGTCCAGGGCGGAGCGCAG
>QAXH01006405.1:2638-15535 GCA_004335635.1 Chloromonas sp. AAM2 | reverse complement strand
ACAAGGCATGTGTCAACGCAAGGCAGCCCACAAGGCATGTGTCAACACAAGGCAGCCCACAAGGCATGTGTCAACACAAGGCAGCACACAAGGCATGTGTCAACACTAGGCAGCACACAATGCATGTGTCAACACTAGGCAGCACTCCAGGCTCAAGCGTCAAGGCTAGTGCATGCAGCAAATTACATCAGGAGCTTTCCCCTAACGCTACAAGATGGCACGATCAGAACAGCAACTTGCGGGCAAGGCATGCAATCAAGAAAATAAGGATGCAGTAAGAAGGATAACGGCCAATTGTTGTTAACAGCGGCAATAGTAGAGAGGTCAGTCGAAAAGCATGAGAGCACGCTTATGGATGAGACTCTGAAGTAACCAGACTAGGCCAGGCCTGACAGGCACATACCATATGAGGGGCGTGTCTTGTCGTATAGCTCAATGAGGGGCAGCGGCACGCCTGTGAAAAACTCCCCCACGTCCGCCACTGCCAAGTGCGCCATGTATACCGAGCAAAGCAGGCCCAACGCGTCAAGTTCGGCGGACAAACCACCAACGCTCGCACCGCCACCCCTCCCGCCCGCACCCACGCCCTGTTGTGAAGTTCCGGCTGGCAATTGGGCATCGAGGCCTGTTGCTGTTGGTGTGAAGAGTGCGGGCGGGGCGGGAAGGTGCCACGCGGAGGAGGGGACGGGGCCGGCCACAAGTTGATGCGCCCGCAATGGTCTAAGCACACTCCACCACATACGTGGAACAAAGCCCATGGAAAGCGCCAAAGAGATGTGCATGTGCTGGCGGTTGGGAGCGGCGGCTGCGAGGTTGCGGATCAGGCGGCACAGCTCCCGGGCCCCCGGCAAACGCTCCAAGGAGGGCGTGCCTCCGGTGTTGCTGTCTTTAACGGCTGCATCAGTGGCTGAGGCTAGAGGTAGTAAGGCGGACACTAACTCCCAGAGAAGCTGGCGACCTGGGGCCTCGAATAGAACCTGCATCAAACAAGAAGCGCGGTGAAGAATGTCATGAATAGAACCTGCATTAAGTGTGCATGACCCACAAGATCGAATACTGATGTTTTTGTTGTGTTGGTCTTGGGCCGGTTGCTGCATGAGCCTGCTGCTAAACATATCTGGTTCATATTCATGATACGCAGTGACGTTAGATTGAGAATAACGCCTGTGGCCTGTCAACCCTGAGGCTGCATATCGACACCAGCACCCTCTGTTCGTCCTCTTCATCCTGGAGGACGTTGCTCCCTGGAGTTGCCCCGGGCGTTGGTGGGTGGCAATAACCCATATTCCGTGGAAGTTGTCGGATGTTGGATGTTGTCAGATGTTGTGATCTTCAGGCCATTTTGAATCTAACAAGATTTGCGGACAGGATAGTACCTCGAGGGGTGGCCACCACCATTACCAGCCGGTGCGTCATAATCCCCTTCACTTGTAGGTTGGACGGGTAGGAGTCCCTGCCCTCTGAGTTCTGTTCTGTTTGGGTTCTGTTCAAGCCCAAATGTGCAGAGTATCCGGGTTTGGCATTTAGAAACCTAAGCACCTAGGAACAACTCGAAGGGTGCCCGTGTCTTACCTGCAAGGGTGCAGGGAGCTCTCGAGCCTCTTGTGTTTGCTTGGTGTTTGGAATTTGAATGTTCAATCCGTAAGCATGGAAAAGCGCCCCCAACGTTAAACAAGATACACATACCTGCATTGATGTGGATAGCTCCGAAGGTAGCATTTGATCTTGAGGCAGAGCCATCCTTGACGGTGCCACTCCCACAGACACATTCTTAGGCGCACTGTTATTGGCTGCCCGGCCAGCTGTGGTACCTCCACTTGACTCGAACAGGCCTGCATTGCCTGAGCCTTGCTGCCCTTGCCCTTGCCACGCCAAAGCGTCCGAGCAGCGGGCTACTGATTCATGCAGCTCACAAAGCATGTCTTCTTCACCCTGAGGATCACCGTCCAAGGTGTCCAAGGTTGCTCCAGTCCTGTCCAAGGTTGCGGTGGTGGTGTCCAAGGTTGTCCCTCGCCTGCCAGCCGAGCATGCAGTTAGCAGCTGTAGCGGGAGACAGCCCAAGAGTCGATTGAGCGCTATGCATAGCTGTAAGGCCGTTAAGGCTGGGCTGCTGGA
Source organism: Chloromonas sp. AAM2 (assembly GCA_004335635.1). Taxonomy (NCBI): domain Eukaryota; kingdom Viridiplantae; phylum Chlorophyta; class Chlorophyceae; order Chlamydomonadales; family Chlamydomonadaceae; genus Chloromonas; species Chloromonas sp. AAM2. Next base: position 13,420 of record QAXH01006405.1, on the reverse strand, counting down.
GCCAGCCAATGCCTTGCTGCCACCCTGCGTGCGAGGCATGTCAAAAGAACGGTTTTTAAACGGTTTCTCCAGCATCGTGCGGGTCGAGGGCCACACATAGCTGTAAGGCTGTCAAGGCCGGGTTGCTGAAGCCGGCTAGTGCCTTGCTGCCACCCTGCATGTCATAAGAGCGTTTTCTGACGGTTTTCCCATGCAGTGGTAAAACTAGAGGGGCACACCCGTCGGGCGGTTAAGGTCAGGTTGCTGAAACCGGCTAGTGCCTTGCTGACATTCTGCGCTCAAGGCATGCCGTACGTCATGATCGTAGGGTACACAGGTGTTTTTACGGTGACTTCAAAGCATCGTGGCGGTTACGGCTTTGCTGCAAACTGTGGTTCAATGAATCAACACGTAGGGTGTGTGCAAAGTGTTGTTCCTTGGTCAAAAGTACCAACAGCAACCGTCGGTTTTGCACTGACTGCAGACCTGGCAAGGTGACATACCATGCCATCGCTGTGATGAGTGGAGCGATGCTTTGGGCGACTGCAATGAACTAATAATAATGTTAACATACGTGGGGGGACTGGCCTGAATGCCTCCTTAGCCCGGCCTCCTTGCCTACAACGTCTACTAGCGTCCACTTTCCCCTTCTTGATGATAATGATGGCAGTGTTTGCCTTGGTGTTGGAATGATGCTCAAGGCGACAGTGCCTGCCTTACCAGTGTGAGGTTGACTAGCAGTGCTGCTGCTGAGGCCACAGGGCCGTAGGGCTGGCCGTCCTGCTCACCCAACAGACACTCAGAGGGACGCCTACAAGCGGCAGGCAGCACAACTGTGTTTTTTCCTGACATCTCGTGATAGCGTGCACAAAACGCCAGCGAGAAAAGCACAACAGCGTCTTATGCTAGCATCGTTCATCGTTTTCCTTTCTGCACGTGTACCAAACATGCTGGGTGCGAGAGACCGCTGCAGAAAAGCATTGTATGGCCACCTTGCCATGTGTTGTGCGGGTGTAGCCACAAGGCTGCATGCCGCCAGTCTGACCAGGTGCTTGACCACAGGCGCCAGGGAAGGGGCGGAAGACCACAGGTCGGGTACGCACAGTAGCAGATGCACACCCTGCGCTCAAGTGTGACACAGGAAGGGGCTACTGCACGTTGTTATTTGTGGATTTGGTGAAGGGCACAGAGCGAGGACCTATGGATTAGGGTGTATGCAGGGGTAGATTGGTGAAGGAAAAGCACAGAAAAACAATCTAGCTACGAAGAAGGATAGCGCAGCACAGAGAGGCTTTGCAAAAGGACAAGATGAATGATGGTCAGAATTGTTCCCAGCTGCTTGCGGACCAAATGACCGAAGGGCAGTGTTTGGAAGGGGCTAAATGCACAATATACAATGCACAGACATGTTGCCTTTATTACTTGTGGGCTTAAAAAAGGAAAAGAGGAAAGAGGAAGCCCAACGAAGAGAATGCTCCATAAAGGGAACATTTAAAATTGTGGCAATCTGTGCAACACTGCAGGCCTACCTATCTTTTCCATGTCTACAAACGGTGCTTTGGCAGATTTCTGGATGCCATGTATTAACAATGATGATGGGCACCCCACCTGTGTTTGAACGGCCTGTTGCGCTCTGGTCCTGAGCAGTCAAGCTATGGATAAGATAGGAGTTTATACGATACTCCAGGACGGAGTAATGCTTGCAAAACGGCGCACCTGTGCTGGTTGAACCTGTTCAAGCAGCAGCCCTTGTCCCCGAGGGCGCTTCAGTGCCAATGCCCGCACCACCAGCTGAGTAGTCAGCACCTCCGCGTACGGCCTAGCCGCCCCCGCATTCCCTGTACCCACGCCCCCGCCCCCGCCGCCTTGCTGTCTGCTCAGCAGCAACACTTTACCCAACTTGCGTATCAGCGTGCCGCCATCCGACTGCCGCCAGCGGCCGGCTGGCCTGCCGCCGCTACTGCCCAGCACCAGCCGCGACAGCACAGCTGCAGCCGCTGTGGCTGGCGCCCAGCCTGCAGCTGCTGCTGGACCAGCACAACTGATACGGTTCAGTGCAGGGTCAACGCTACTGACCCAGCCCCAGCTATCTGGTGACGCCAACAGCAGCAGCGTCTCGCCAAGGGTTACGACGGAGGGTAAGGCAGTGACTTGTGACAGCTGTGCGGGAGCCGGCCGGGGCAATGCCAACTGCTGCCTTGCATCGGCCTGGCCTGCTAGGTAGTTGAGAGCTGCCAGGCAGTGTGCAGCTAAACGTGCAAGTAAGTGCACCACACGGGAGACTGGGCTGGCAGCGGCCGGAGCGGGATGTGGTGTGTTGGGTTGCAGGGCAGGCAACAAGGCTGCCAAGCCACCGGGCTGGGTTGCAGCTTGTAGCAGTGCCCGGCAGACAGCTACCAACCGTACAACGTCTGACTCGACTCTGGTGCTAGTGTCACGGCCTGTAGTGGCTGTAGAAAGCATGAGGAGTGCGGGTAGGCAGGGCTGGCTGAGGCTAAGAGAGGCCCTGCGGAGCAGACAGCCACAATACACAGTCATTGGGATTGTTGTCACAGGCATGGCGTGCAAGGCGGTAGGTTGCGCGTTGTTGCCACTGGAGCAGACACACAGTCATTCACTGAGGACGTCCACTTGATTCGACACACAACACCTCTGCATAGTCACTGGGCTATATGTTGTTATAGCCGTGACCTAGTCACTGGGCTTGTTGTTACAGCTGTGACGATCACATGGGTATGACAATTGTTTGAGGGTCACACAGAGCGCACCGACCGATCCAGCGGTCTCCAAAGAGCTATCGCTTAGAGTAGTGATTCAAGACAAGTTTCATCAAAATCCGCTTGGGCATCATGCCGTTGTTGCGTTCCGTAGATATCTCCGACACCACACGCCCCGCGCCCACCACCAGCAACCAAGCTCAAACTACCCGGCAAGTGTACCGATGGGTGCGCGAAGGTTGCTAGAAGTCTTACGAAGCATAAGGTTCAACTTGCACTTCGACAGACCATGGGCGTCACACAGGCAGCGGATGCAGCCCGCACAAGCCTGTACAGGAGCACACAGCCTCCAAAGCCCGTCTCATAACGTCACATATGTTGTAAGGTATACAATGAGCTGCTCGGCACCTCAATTGATGGCCGGGTTGGCACGTTATGGGGCGGGGAGCGTGCGACATGGCCGGTCTTTGAGCGATGATTGCGGTCCGGCTGCAACGAGTGCCAAGATGCTTGACGGTGAGGAATGTAGCTGACGATCTCTAGTTTCCGAAATGCTTGGTTTCATTTTGGCAATCGTTGCAGCCGCACGGCTGAGGGGTCTGAAGTGTGACAATGTTTGCCGCAATTCCCTGCTCTGCTCGATCGGCCTGTTTGTGGTCTATACCGTCTGTTTATCTGAAACACCTGTATAGCCAACTGCCAGTGCTGTCCTCGCATCGCCTGTGGAACACTCCAGCCCCCCTTGCATACACCAGTGTGCTGGCCTTTGCTCGCACCTGTCAACTGCCTGCCCCTGGTCCCCATACTGTGCAGCCCACGCCTGGCGCAGTTCTCGTTGGGCATGTTGGGCTGAGCGCCAACCTCTCCAGTGTGACTGAGCACAACAAAAGAGTGAGATGGCCAAGGTCGGCAAGGGCAGTGCGAATGTGAAGTTGGGGCACCAACAGAGCAAATTCATTTCTGATGCGTCTGGCAAGCCACGACTGTACTGTGGTGGGTGAAACTCATGAGTACAACAAATCTTTGGTTATGCCTCTCAACGCTGTACTCGAAGTGCTATGGAGTAGATCAACAGAGGGACGCTGGAGATCAGAAGCATGGCACGAGGATCAGCGTGCTGTGAGCTTGTGCGGTGTGATTGCCGGTCAGAAGTGTTGGTGTGCAGAAGTGGTACGCAGGCGTGTGTAACGCCCTGGTTCTGGCAGACAACAAAGAGAACGTTTGCTTACTTGCAAAGCCAGCCATCTTCACACCTGGATGGTTGTGGCAGCTTGCTGCTCTAGCTTGGCCTGCCTGCGTCGCTCACGCTCTTGCCTTGTGCGCTCAAGTACCTGCTCACAGCATACAGTGCATCAAGGTACATCTGAGCCTCCCATGTCTCCAACAAGGCAACCTGGATCGTATCCAAGACTGCAGGTGCCAAACTTGCATGCTCACGGCAGCAGCACGACAGCGCAACGTCATGCATGCGAGCTAGGCTGAGCCAGTAGCCCGTTTTTGCACATCTGCAGAGATGTCACAAACATCAAGGTGGCATGCTGGCTTGATGCGGTTGTCTCACCTCTTCTCGTGTCTCCTCTTTTCTGCTACGTCCTCCAAGGGTGATGTTTCGTTTGCCTACCTCTCCTGTGAAGGTTCGCATCCTCACACGGAGTATTGGCAGCTCTACTTAGTGGCTGACTGCGTTGTTCGAGGTGGAAATGAGCCTTAGATGCAAATCCTCGAGAACCCTTTAGCCGTTTTCGGTTACGAAATTTGGGGCTCGCGAGCATGCCTTGCAAGGTCCAAGGCTCCAGCGTGCTGTAGATTCTACGGGTCTTGTGCCGCATCGTTGTCGGAGTGGAGCTGTGATCTTGAATTCGCTTTCAACAGCTGACCGTCCCTTGTCATGGCCGCACCTCCAGCAGCCGAGAGCCAGGATGGCAACACGGACGTTCTGGATCTCACGAACGCCCACTTACCTGATCTATCCACAACGGCGATTCCACCAAGCCTCACGGTGCGCTTCCATGCCATGCGCCTTTACTTTTTTCCATGCAGGGATTGATCATCTTCGCTTGCATGCCGTGCATCTCTGCCATGTCCCTGATTTTCGCTCAGTGTCAATGTATGATCAAATTTACAGCGTTGACTGACCTGCACCATGTTCATGCATGCAGATCGTGGACCTCACGCATAATCGTTTAGCCAGCATTGACCCTCGTATACTGGCGCTGACAGGTAGACTGCCACATCAGGATCATGTCAGAGGTTTCAGCCAACCTCTTCGCTTACTGGCCGCACATGCTGCCAGTGGTGTGTGAAGACTGTCGTGCTGGACGCGCATGGTATCATAAGCACACTGGTACATGTCATGGCGTGTTAAGAGTACTGTGCTGGACAGCAGACAGCCTCCATTGGGCTCAGTTACACTGTTAGTTGTTACACTGTTACTGTTAAGACTGTCAGTGTACTGTCAGTAAGTACTGTCAGTGTACATTGACTCTCTATTGCCGAACCTATTTAATGCAAGAGGAATTGCACCCCATGGTGGGTCTGTTAACCACCAATGATGTAAAGTTACTTGACAGACACGTATGTCTGTCAAGATGTACATGTCTGTCAAGTACGCTGATTCTGACAGACCGTACGGACAGACTCTCAGTACTCATGTATGCATGCCTGATGTATCATGCACATGGGCATGCACATGGGAAGGTTGTCGGAACTGCAAAAGGCTGTCACATCCCAGCATGTTACATCCCAGCCCTGAACATGCAACAGTGTACGATTTGTATCATGTAGGCCTGCTGACCCTGAGCATGCGGCAAAACCAGCTGACGGATGTTTCTGCGGTTTCTGGAGCTGCCTTCAAAGACAGCCTCCAGGACATGGAATTCCGGGACAACGAACTGAAGGAGGTGAGTGCTCGTGGATGTGCGTGCCATTGCCTCAAGCAATGTTTGACTCTAACTCTAGGTTACTGGGAAAGCATGCAAATGATATAGAGATTTGCAGGCCTGTGATGCGGCTTTCTATACTTCTATCTGCCAGGGTGTGATTTTTGCGCCTTGAAGTTGCCTTCTGTTGCTCAGGGCTGGTTAGGACGGTATCCAGCCTCGTCTCTTGCATGGCTTGCTAGCGTTCGCGCTTGGTGCATGTAGCTATATATCTGCACATGGTTAGGTACAGTCTTTACACACAAATAGGCTAATTCGAGCCGTCCTACTCTCTGTGCTCCTGTGAGTGCTTGCCTTGAAAGAAAGGGAAAGCGGGCCTGTTTTATTCCAAAGACAAACTTTGGGCCTTCGGGCCATCTGTGAGCGCCGTGTGTTGGTGATGATTCTCTATGCCCCAGAAATACACAGCTGGGTGATCAGCTGATTGATAAGCTACCTGATGAGCTACCTGATTTGGGTGATCAGCTACCTGATGAGCTACCTGATTTGGGTGATAAGCTACCTGATGAGCCACCTGATTTGGGTGATAAGCTACCTGATAAGCCACCTGATTTGGGTGATCAGCTACCTGATGAGCCACCTGATATGGGTGATCAGCTACCTGATTAGCCACCTGTCATGGGTGATAAGCTACCTGATGAGCTACCTGATGAGCTACCTGATCTGGGTACTTCAGTCCTTGCGTTAAACTGCCCTGTTCTGTGTGCTCCTGTGATGTGCAGCTACCGGACCTGACAGGGTTTGGCCACCTGACACGAATTGAATTCTCATACAACGAGGTGAGCACGTACATGAACGAATTCTACTCTACCATTTTTCTGTGTCACACACAATCTCTGTGCGTCCCGGCTGGGTTGCTTATGACAATCTCAGGTACAGGCCTTAGACTTGACCGTTTTAGATTTACTGGGAACAGTATGTTGGCTGTACCAGGAAAGAAGAACACTGTTGCCGAGTATTCAGGCACGCGTCTTTACCCCGGTTTGCTGGCATCCAGGAAGGACATTCGTGAGGCCCTTTTTGCAACTCTGTTTGGCGTTCATTTGTGCGCACGTAAAGTGTACTTTCACCATATATCGTATTAGACGAAAATACAAAACCATGCTCTCTGCCTGTCCAGGTTCGTTCCATGGAGCCTCTGTCCCGTCTGCCTGCCAGCACCCCCCTCACAGAGCTGTACCTAGCCCAGAACAAGATCCCCGCCATCACAGGCCTCGCAGCCCTCACAGCCATCACCACACTGGAACTAGGCTCGAACCGAATACGCTTGGTGAGATGAGCAAGGCTGCTCAGTGGCATTCCCTCTGGGCACCAAGTGTCAACATGAAAATATATGTCCACAGCATCATCAGCACTAGGTTTGCAATTTTGTCGACAGAAGTGCTTTGTTTCGCAAGGCTGTGGAGTGGCATGCAACCTGAAAACGTGTGGGCACGCTGTGCAGACATCAGGCACCTGCATTTCATCATGGGCATGGTCAACATGTGGGCAGACTGGTACTGGTCGACAAGGTTGCTTGTACTGTTGTTACTCACAGTGTCTTGATTTAGGAAACCGATTGTTGGCCGGCGTTTGCTGGGCTTTTTGACTCACGTGATGAAGACTTGTGTCAGTTTCTGTCTGTTTCGTATTATGCAGAACCTGGTGCATTTCAGAACAATGGACGGTGCTCACTACAACACTGAATATGCACGTCTGCTTGTTTGTCGTCTTTCAGATTGAGAACCTGGACAGTCAGTTATCTCTTCAGGAGCTGTGGCTGGGCCGCAACCGCATAGCTAGAGTGGAGAACCTCTCACACGTCAAAGCACTCAGGAGGATATCTGTGCAGGTGTGTAGTGTCATCAACATTATCATAACTATCATCATAGTTAGCCTTGGACGTTCAGATTACCTGGCGGCACTCAGGAGGATATCTGTGCCGGTGAGGCACCCGGTGCATGGTGCACCACACTACCAGTTTGCTGACAAGGGTGCAGTGGTGACCACTAGATTACCGGCAATTCCCTTCCCCCTTGCCCCCACTGAGCATTCCTCTCCGGACTGAAGGCCATGTAAACAACATTGACTACTACCAGTTTGTGCATTGCTTTGGGCGAATCTGTGAACCACGGTGTGCACAGCCAAGTTGCATAAAGAGGAGACTTGGAGTTTCTCTTTTTCACGGTGTATCATCATCGTCATCGTCATATTTGCATGGCGTTTGCAGTTTTTACAGAGCACGCCATGATGGTTTTGAACTGACCTTATAATGCATGAAAACGGCAGCAGCTGGACCTCTTCCCTGATACATGAAAACGGCAGCAGCTGGACCTCTTCCCTGATACATGAAAACGGCAGCCGCATATCCATCACTTTCCGTGACCCCAATCTTGGACACTCAGTCCAGGCGACACATTTTCAAGTTTGCTCATCACTGCGGCAGGTGGCTTGTGTTGCAGCTTCACCTCGGTTTCCCACTGTTCTTATGCAGAGCAATCGCCTTGAGAGCTGCCTAGGGTTTGAGGCATGCACCTCTCTGGAGGAACTCTACCTCTCACACAACGGCATCAAACAGCTAGAGGTAAGCGGGTTGCAGCCGCATGTGCATTCGTGGCAAGCTGAGCAAGTATCGCCCCACACGTGGAACAAACAACAACCATCTAAGCAAGAAGCATGTCTCTGGCCATGCCTTGCAGTTTGCAGTATGGCGTGGTTGCGTGCAGGGCCTGGGACTGAAGTGTGCTGTATCGCTTTTAGCTCTCCACATGGGATTGGTGTGATCAGTAATGCCATCATATCACATCGTGTCGTGTGTTGCTTTCAGGGCCTGAGCATGATTTTATATATGTATTGATTACTACATCAGGGGTGGGGGGCACATGCACCGAGTGCGGGCGCTAGCAAGCCATGCAAGAGACGAGGCTGGATACCGCCCTAACCAAGGCTGAGCAACAGAAGGCAACCTACAGGGCGCAAAGAGCAACGAACACAGAAGTCAAAGCACTGTGGACAAACGAAGGCGTACTGCCAAAGGTTTCCCAGCTCAAGATCCTAGCATGTCTCGCCTGGCCATGACTTGAACAAAGTCGTCCCTCTTCTATCGTGTGCTGCTTCTTTCAGGGCCTAGGCAACCTGACCCAGCTCAAGATTCTAGACGTGAGCTCCAACCAGCTGACAGTCATACAGGGCCTGCACGGTCTGACTCAGCTACAGGACCTGTGGTTAAACGATAACAGTGAGTAATTCAAATTTGTTTGATTAAGCGACCATCAATTGTTGGCTTGAAGACAACACAAGGTACGCTTCAAGTTGCATCCAGAGTTGTACAAGGGTAAACCATTATGACTGGTCAGGGCAGCTTAGTAAGTATGAACCACAGTAAGGTGCATGGGTAAGGAGGTGCATGTTGCATGCGTAAAAAGGAGGTGCATGCATAAGGAGGTGCATGTTGTATGCGTAAAAAGGAGGTGCATGTTATAGGCAAAGTGCATGGGTAAGGAGGTACATGTTGCATGCGTATGGCATATCATGGACTATGCGCATGCCTTTGCGCAGGCATATCCGACCTGGGTGACAGCCTAGCTGAGGGCCTGGCACCCGTGGCAGCCACCCTTACCACCATCTACTTGGAACACAACCCATTGGTGAGTGCTCCATACGCTAAGAGGGGCCCACATGCACGCTGTGCCTGGCTGCACTGAGGCAGGTGCAACTAAGTGCTCCCTTTGCAGCATGGAGCCCACATGCACCAAGCGCGAACGCTAGCAAGCCATGCAACCCATCAGCCATGCAATCCATCAGCCATGCAGTAGACAACGCAGCTCCCATTCTGGCCAAGTCTGTGGAGTGAGCAAGTGGTGTGAGTCAATTCGTTGTACACATAGATCGTTCCACGAGTGGAACAGAAGACAGCTCACGCATCTGTGGTTGCGCGCATCTGTGGTCTGCTTAGCAACAATGCGTTTATGTTTGTCATTGTTGTTGGTCTGCTTAGCAACGAGGCGTGTCTGTTTGTCATTGTTGTTGGTCTGCTTAGCAATGATGCGTGTATGTTGGTCATTGTTGTTGGTCTGCTTAGCAACGAGGCGTGTATGTTTGTCATTGTTGTTGGTCTGCTTAGCAACGAGGCGTGTATGTTTGTCATTGCAGGCGAAGGAACCGACCTACAAGGAACGCGTTAAAGAGCTTCTCCCCAACCTTAAGCAGCTGGATGCAGATTACTTGACTGATCCATAGGTAGATATGCCTTGTAGTTGATGCTGAGATATCTTATAGCTGATGCATATCTGCAGACACTGGGAACTGTAACCTTGAATCAATTTACATATTCATCACATCAGGATGGCCCACATGCACCGAGTGCGAACGTTAGCAAGCCATGCAAGAGACGAGGCTGGATACTGTCCTGACCAAGCCTGGGCAACAAAAGGCAACGTCAGGGCAAAAAGCAGACAAGAAAGCACAAGGTGAAGCGCTCAGCGGAGGCCAGTGAACGCTAAGAACATGGTCATGCATGCTCGTGTGCTCAGACAACACGTGGGTGTATGTGGATGCCTCAAAATGTGGGATTATGCGTCAGACACCAGGCCCATATCAGTCCTATAGATCCAAAGTACACACCGCAAGTGGTCAAAATGGTGCCGCAGGTGTCAGCATGCGAATCTGGTGTGCACCTTGCAATGTCTGGTACCACATGTATGGTAGTTAAGTCGACACACCTGAATACCCATAATTTGCCTGTGGAGGCATCGTTTGCGCACAGTGTATGCCTGCCAAGCCGGCTCCGGCACTCGAGTGATTAGAAGCGCACGAGTGTGAGAATCAGCGTCCGAAATCATGGCCGGAAAGTCTGTCGCGTGTTGAAGGCAGTACAGGCGTCTAAGCATTGAGTTGCCTGCTTCATCAGAGCGCATGGCTATCGGGCAGCGTACCCACCAACCCAGAGACCTGGAGACCCTTAGGTTGTTGTGTTGTTGTGTTGTGTAGGTTCGGGCTTACATGTTACATGTTCCTGGCTTAACAACTGCTGTTGTTGCCATCACCTTCTGTTGCCACATTACAGCTGCTGTTGCTAACATGAAGTGGTTCAAGAGCTCGTACGGATATCACCATGCCAACAGGCAACTCGTTGTGAACACTCAACACCACCTGTTGTGCAGGCTCCT
>QAXH01006404.1:15776-29897 GCA_004335635.1 Chloromonas sp. AAM2 | reverse complement strand
GTCAGTCTGACCTAGCCATCTGCGATCCAGACTATCACTGTACATTCTGCATGCACGACAGCACTTGTCTTATGTGCAGATGTCAATGCTATGGCCTGCTCTTGGTCCGATCCAAGAGAAGGCAAGAATCATAGTTGATCGTAATGCGGACGTCTTCGGTGTGAATTTCACAATTGGTAGAGCAGTCGGACAGTTTGCCAATCAGTTCTTGCGACTATCAAGCAGTTCTTGCGATTGCTAATTAACATCAGACGCAAAGCGTGAGCTCATGACGCAAGGCGTCGATTTCCAAAGTTTGTCCAGAGGACCCTGTTACATGCGGGCACTCGTGTTCTCTGCTTTGCCTACAGTCCATACTTGGTATGATGATGAGGGGCGCCTCGTGCATCTATGTTTCCATGGGTTTCATGCGGGCATGTGAGTGTATGTGAGCATGTGCATGTTCAAGCGGTGGATGCCTTCCTGTATGTGCTTTCAACACTGTGCCTTGTGTGCTTTGCTTTGCCCACAGTTGCCAACCACTGTTTGCGTGCGTGTGTGTGTGTGTGTGCGTGGGATCGCAGACAGGAAACCAAGCTAATGATTGAGCTGCCCTGCTTGTGCCTGCAGGAGAGAAGCGTCATGCGCAGGCCAAGGCCAAGGACCCTGCGAAATACAGCAAGGATCAGGCTGCAGCAGGTGCGTAGGTCCGAGACATGGGTTACCAAGGCGCTCAGCACTCATACGCACATGTCTGCATCTTGGGAGAGTTGACTGTCTGGGCCACTGCTGTGCACCAGTGCATGAACAATGCGTACCATTACCACCACCACCACCACCAGCCCAGGCCCACCCCAGCCAGCCCCTCTCCCCTCCAGGGGCCCATGCCCTCGTGGGCGAGGCCTGGGGGAACGGCTGGGCGCGGGGGTGCAAACACTGTGAGCACCTGAATATGTGTGTGTGTGTGTGTGCGTGAGTGTGAGTGTGTGCGTGTGTGTGACGCAACCATCCAGTGATCATCATGCCCCTCATGTGCAGGTCACGGCTACCGTGTAAAGATTGCCTTTAATTTTGAGGGCAAGCAGTACAACCAGGGCATGTCCCTGCCAGTGGCAGAGGGCAGGCGCATCATGATTGGAGGAGTCTGGTGGCCTTGTTGGAGGTGGGTATGTTGGGGTGTGAAAGTGCGGATGTTGCAGCCTCTGTTGTTCAACACCATCTTCACAAGCATGTCACAAGCATGGAGGCAACGAATGCCTCACAAATCTTGCCCAGGGCCCACCCCAGCCACCCCCGGCCAGCCAGCCCCTGTCCCCTCCAGGGCCCCATGCCCTCGTGGGCGAGGCCGGGGGGAACGGCTTGGCGCGGGGGTGTCTATTTGTGTGTTGATTCATGTTGTCATGGCGTTTCTTATCAATCAATCAATCGCATGTCAATCAATCGCTGTGCAATCTGCAACGCCTTCTGCTGCAGGCTCCACTATCCTAACCCCAGAGGAAGCGGTCCGGAAGGGCAAGAAGAGGAAGCCAGGACAGGAGGAGATGGACACCAGCCAGCTCAAGGGGCTTGGCGGTGAGTGTGCAGTTCGAGGGTGAGGACTGGTGTGTGTGTGAATTGGCTCGTTGTTCATGGGTTCATGGGTGTGCCATGTGTTTCGATACATTGCACTGTGTGGTGGTCAGGAGGGCCGCCAGCCAGCAGGAATGAAAGGCGGTGAGTGTGAGGTAGTACATGCGCTCGGGAGGCGCGGGCATGCAGCTGGGGGTGGTGAGCTGGCCAGAAGCTGGGTAGAAGCTGGACAGGCAGGAACAGGTCATAAGGCCAGCTCGCATATTCAAATGTAGGTTGGTCAGGTGCACGACTTGCATAACCAAACGCATTGTCACACACATTAGCTGAATGCGTGTCCGGGGTTTCGTATCGCACAGGTGCGAGCAGCAGCAAGACGGGAAGCTTCGTCTGCCAAGTTGGTGTCCGATGTGTGGCCGTGCACAGCGTGAAGCTCTTACATGTCACGTGGTGAGAAGGTTCTCGGCTTGAGTGAGAGATGTGTGAGTGGTGACTGGCGAAGTGGGTCCGATTCCCACAGTCCAGGCAATCAGCACTTAACGCTATTGCTACATACCTCTCTGGACTTAGCCACATCACACGAAGAGATTCTAGGTACAACATTACATGCCATTCCCAATAAAGCTCTTACATGCCAGCACCAATAAAAGCTATGCTTTAGAAAACACCAGTCATGTGTCGTGTACCTCGTGGCACCTAGAAGTATTTGAAATGCTCCTCCTCCGCCTCTGCCTCCGCCTCTGCCTCAGCCTCTGCCTCTGCCTCTGCCTCCACCACACGGAGCCGAGGGGTTTCATGGCTCTGCCTCGCTCCTATGAATCGCAGGCTCGTGCCGTCTTCACTGTACTCGAGGGCTTCTTCTCCTAGCGATCTTGTTAGACTAGCGATCTTATTAGCGAGCGCAGAAACCTTGGCCGCATCGAAGTGGATGTCGTCAGGCAGAGTAACTTCCAAGCCCCTCACATGCGCGTTTCGCTGTGCGTGCACCTGCAAGTGAATATGGATTGCAGCTGAGTTGCAGCTGAGTTGCAACTGAATCGCAACTGGATTTGTTCCAATGTGTTACCTTGGTCAGGAAGTCGTGCCGTCCACGCAGCGTCAACAATTGATGCATGCCTTCCAAGCCCCCATTGTTGAGAACGATTGCATAGGCCTGCTCGAACAGGTCATCCACTGACTTCGGCGCTCCACCATGGTGGCCAGAGGCTTGGCCCCGCATCTGGCACGCCACGCAGTTGACGTTAATTGAGCGCTCATCGTCATCCTCGCAACTCTCCGATGGTGTGCTCACGTTAGATGCCTGCGTGTGATCGAACAAGCCTAGAATGATCGAACTCAGCAAGCTGTAGCCAGCGCCCATGTAGGCGCCAGGTAGAAGCCAGTTCAGGTCTGTCCTGTCCACGATGTAGCGCTTAACATCCAGCAAACGAACGTATGACGCGTACGGGATCCGCGACTGGTGGATGGAGCCCGAGCTCGAAGCGCCCGAGGCCCGCGAGGCCCAAGAGCGGCCGTGACTCCCGTAAGCACGCCTAGGGTCTCGTGAACACTCGCCAATGTTCTCTACACGCCATAGTTGGTGACCATCGGCACGCAAGTCACATGCCATCTGAAAAGACTGAGGGTTCTCTTCACTAAGCTTCACCTACAGCGTCATCGAAACGGCCGTTCAAATGGACACGCCACCCAGTGCGCGCAGCAAAGATGGCCGGACAGCTTGCGGTGAGCAGGGCGACTCTACTATTACCCTGAACACCGATGGCAGTGGCAAGCCAGTAGGGCAGCCAGTCAAGTATTGCTCCAAGTGCAAGCAGAAGTTCTCCCTCAAGTACTTCACCACACCAGACGGCACATCTCTCTTGGAGTGGTGGAATTCCAACCAGCTGTCCCAGTAGCAACGCCACAGTGTGGGCCGTGCAACTGTCCCAGTACATGGCCTCGCTGCATCTTTCCTGTTGTGTAAGGCCATCACAAAGAGCATGCAGCGTCCTTCCTTGGCTTGCCTTACTTGGATTAAGGTGTTTCAACACTAGCATGGACAGCCAGACGTCTTTAGCGCACAATGGAGCTCAACTGAACTCACATGAAATGTAGCGTGGGTATTTAGATCGAACGGAACGAATTGTAAAAGCCTAAAGGCCTGCGGGTTGCACGGATCAGAGGCCCCTTGTTCTCTGAAGTCCGGAGGTACTCGAAACCTCTGTGCACCATTTCCCGAGAGTTGCAAACGAGGAAACGGGAGGTCACACAACTGTGACATTCTCCCCCTCTCCAAAGGAAACTGATGGGGTAACCCACGCTAACTCTTTGCGGGGCCTCCGCCCAAGCCCATAATACGGGGTCACTCTTGTGAAGCAACCCCCTATAGGCTCAGACTCGCGGGGTAACCGCTCGAGTGCTAAGATGGCTAATGGGGTCTGGCACTGTCACTCTGGACACGAATGCCACGTCACTCTGGACAAACCCCCTAGAACGAGAACGAGATGAGAATTACTATCGAGATTTACGACGACTCAATTGTTACCAATTACGAAATCGTCACGCACTCAAGGTACCTCCGCCCGCAAGGGTGGTCAAACAACTCTAGCACCCGTGTTAGAGCAAGGGGTGAAGGTGCGAGAGGTCATGTGTTCCAATCCCACCGTCCGCCCAGCGCGGACCAAACACCATACCAAACGTGCTGATCAAACCTTCCAACTCATGCAGAATGATGATGCCATCGCAGGAGCTGCCTCATTCGTTCTGCCTCATTCATGATGCCATGGAATGAAGCCTGCATCGCATGCAGAATGATGCCTTGGAAATTCATGTACTGCTCTACATGTGTTGCCCATGCGGGGCGCCCATGCACGGGCTGTCGCGCTCTCCCAGGAAAGTGCTGAAAGTGCTTGACAAGTGCTGAAAGTGCTTGACAACGAATAATAGAACTGGATGGCTAATACTGAGCTACTCTCTGCGATTTTGTTGAATTCTTGTCCTTTTCTTTGTTGATTTCGTTGATTTATGGTATTTTGCTGAGATGATTTATGGTATTTTATTGATGAGAATTACTATTGAGATTTACGACGACTCAATTGTTACCAATTATTCGCATTGCAGGGCACGATTGTACAAGCTGTGGAGCCGTCCCCACAGTCTCTGCAGAGTCTCCGCGCTTTCACCGGTGAGTTTCGCCACCGGTCGCAGACACCGACAGAGCCTGTCAGAGCCTGTCGCAGACATAGTTTGGCACTGTCAGAGCCTGTCGCAGACATAGTTTGGCACTGTCAGAGCCTGCCGCAGACATAGTTTGGCACTGTCAGAGCCTGCCGCAGACATAGTTTGGCACTGTCAGCGCCTGTCGTTTGACACCGCCAATAATGTGTATGCATCACCGTGCACTTGCAGAGAAGGTACCGGCAAGGCGTCAAGGAGAAGGGCTGCAAGACTGGAGGATTACCAAGCTCCCATGACAATCGATTGACTTGATATGTCACTGCTTGATATGCCAATTCCACTTCGGGTGATCGCTTCAGTGTGGCATGTCCTTCAATGGGCCATGAAGTAACGTCATATGGCAAAAAATGCCGCTTAAATGACTGGAATTCGCTATCAACAGTTGACATTGTGAGGGTTGCCATTTCACTTCACTAGCGCTGACACCGACCTTGACCCTGACAATCTTTCAATCCAGTCCATTTATATGGCTAACGGGATGCTTTCGGAAGGCGTTCTGTGGGGTGATGGCCACAAGGGCATCACCACCTCCTGCTGACACGGTCAGATTCCCCTTTACTAGGAGAAATTTTCGCAATTTGCGCAAATAGTTGGTATTTGCGTTGGACGTGCTGCCTGGCGTGCACTCCCTCCTTGTAATTGAAATGTCATGCCGGTAATTGTGGGTTATATCTTATCTTTAATGAGCGTGGTGAGCCTCTGTACATCGGTGAATCAAGGACTATACTTGACCGCTTAAAGGATTATCGCCCCTATCTCCTTGACTAGCCCTGAGACCATGTACTCTGGTCGAACCCTGCTTCCACAGCTCACCTATCCCCACACTGGTTCCAGAGCTGTTTCTGGAAATTGTCCCAGAACTGGCAAACATCTTTTTTTTGTTGCTGGTTCTGCTGTCAAGTCAGCCTGCGGCTCCACGTACACTAATAATGCAAACGGCGTTGCCACCAAAGCTCGCAGGCAAGCACGAAAGCTCTGAACTGGCTGTCTGTGTGTCACAACGCTTCAAGTCCGTAACGGCTTCGCAAATTCACATGCTTTGTCGCGGTGCGGATAGCACTCAACGGCTGCGGCGGAGGCGATCATCAGTACGGGACTGTCAAGAACAGATGGCCGATCAAAAAGCACACATGGTGTCATGAGCTCAATGCAACTCCACCGCAATCTGCGTCTCCCGGCGACTGCGGGCAGAAGGGGTTCTGTTCTGCTGACGTTGGCGTGCTTTCTGCTGTCACTCGTGCGCTGCGTCAGCAGTCAAGCGACTCTCGTTCCGATAGAAGGCTTGGTCACTGTCCCGCGCGCACAGCGCCCGGAGAGTGGCGTGCAAACCACTATCTCGCAGCCGCAGCGACCGCGGGTACTGCAAGACCCAAACTGCAATGTGTTGACAGTGCCGCGAGAAGACTTCTCTGGTGGGCTTTGAACTCATCACTTGCCGCTGCCCTGCCGTTCGAGCTCAGAAGTGCATTGCGTCAATTGTGCTCAATCATGCACTGCATTGACCTGACCTGGTTGCGTCGCAGCATCGCAAATCGCGTTTCTGGCTGGTGAGCTGCAGCAGGTTATTTCGTCTGGTGAGCGTTGGCAAGATATCCTCGTTTGACAGGTGCAAGCGCATGGTGCAAGCACATGGGGCGGGGTGGATGTGCCCACTTCATTCTGTGGAGTTGAGTGCTCGGAGCACAGCAGCTGCTGACATGACAATGCAGATGATATGCTACAGTCTGCCTGCAGGCGACCAATGAGACGTTGCTGGCTCCCTGTTGCTGCCTTGCCGTGCATTTACAGGCTGCTATGGCATCGTGTCAACGAGTTTGGCGGTGTGCCTTACGGATTTGTCACTGGCATCTGGTTGCTGCTCGCCCTCCTGCGCGCGCGCCTTGAGGCTGGTCAGTGTTGGCCGGCTGCCAGTTCAGTGTTGGCCGGCTGTCAAGTAGTGCATGCCGTCGCGACGAAAGTGCTGGTCCGCAGTGACATGCATCACCGGACGGCATACCTGCAATTTTGGGCACAAGAATCAGAATTCATCCAATGCAGGACCTCACAATACCGTCACAATTCATTTTTGAAATGCAGGCGCTGACGCCGGAATGCCTGGCAGAGTTTTGGCAGTACGTGTGCTCCAATGGCACCTACTATGCCCCTCTGGTCTCTGCTGTGTTCGACCGCTGCCTACCAGCTGCTAATGTAGGCCTACAGCTCACATGCCCTGTCAATGAAACGCTCCTGGCGCGGTTGCTCCACCAGGGGCAAGTCCCAGGAGGCCTGGCAATTTACGATAACAGAACCGGAGCTGCAAATGACAGTATGGCTGTGGCACATGAACAGCGGGACATGCTCTACTACTCTCAGTGTGCCCAGCAAGTCCCTGAGTTGTGGCGAGACTTCAATGGTGAGCATGGCAACAATCCATGCGCGAGGCTGTGCTGTCATTCCGGGCTGTTACTTGCTTGGTACATGCCCGCATGTACCAATCCCGGCACCGGTATGTCAGAGCTTTGTCTTTGCCTGCACATTGCGTCGTGGGGTGCAGCAGCATTGATGACCACGCGCACGCGCACGCGCACGCGCACAGACACAGACACACACACACGCACACGCACACGCACAGACACACATCAAACACATATTGATATAAGGTTAAGGCCTACTCTTAGCTTTGGCCAACCCTGAGCAACACCAGGAAACCATTGCCCCTGCCAATGTCGCGAGATCTTGGTGCGCTCCCCTGCAGGGTCCCTACTGTTCGACAGCCTCTTGGCGTTTGCGCAAGATGTGCCTCAGGATTGTCTGCGCCTTTCCCTGGCCTACCTGCCCTCATGTTACGATGACCTCACGTACATGTCAGGCTGCTGCTCACTGCGCTGCCGAGCAGCTTTGGAGCAGGTAATGGGAGCATGGTGCAACCTGTCTGATTGATTGGGCAGGCCAGGGTTGCATGTCAGTAACAGGCTTCATCTTGCTGCCTTGGCCATTACCTGTTACAATGGTCGGTCATCATCATCATCATCATTACATGGCTTTTCATGGTTCAACCCACGGTACTGCAGCTAGACACAATATCTCTCCAAGAATTACGCGCCTGACAATCGTTAAGCCAAGAAAGGTCACAATGGTCTGTGTTTGATTCAAATTCAAGTATTTTCAGTCGAGTGTCCCTTGCGCATGCACCTGCTCCTAGCTACCATTGCATCGCACCATCTACTCACACCTCTTTTCCACATCGGCTTTTGCATTTATGTGACACGCAGGTGCCCATCCCATGCCTGGCCTCCTTCGCACGTTCGCTCTGTGGCAGAACGCCTTTCCTAACCAAGTACTTGTAAGCCGCAAGCGGCGGCTGACGGCATGCGTTCGGTGTTGCTGACGGCTGTGTAGCATGGTTCATCTCCTGCACTGTATGAGGCACCGGCAAATGATCACATCACCCGCACTTGCTAAGGGCAGTTGTCAGTGCTCTGCAGCTGTCAGTGCCACACACCATACAGTACATTTGAACATTTCTGTACATTTGAACTCACGCACCCACCATACACGCATCCACACCCACACACTCAGCATTAGGGTCATGCTCGTTTCGCATTCTTGCAGCTTCAACGCGGGTGAGCGATGTGGCAATCTGACGCTTTCATGTGAGGTGGGTCACATGGTACAGAAACAGGTAACATCAAAGCCACTATCAAATGGCTCTTGAAAGCAGGCTCATGTCGTGGTGTAAAGCAACGGCGACCATTTTCTGGACCTAAGGCTTGAGCTAAGGCCTTGCCAAAGTGCATGCGATGCCGTGTTCTGCAGGCCGTTTCCAGCGATAAGTTTCTGATGAACAGCACTGACGCTGGACATTCAAGCAGCTTACCATTGGTGGCATCACAGGAAGGTGTGAACAGTTCAGGCCATACTTTCCTGCTCGGAATAGGTCGGGCATTGCCAAATCTGGCCTTTAAACGGCTTTCCTGGTGTAAACAGATAAAGCGACGTAGTAGTAGGAGCGCCACGTGTGTGCAAACATGGTGCCGTATGTTCACGGTCTGCTTGATGTAATCAAACAGATTGTTATGGGCTACTGATAGTTTGTAGGGCACTGTCCATACGCCAGATTGTCCTTGTTGGGCTATGGGGCCCTTGTTGACGTTTGAGCGACGGAAGTGCATGTTTCTTTGGAATCACTTGCGGTAATAAGGTGATCACTTGCGACTTCGTGCTGCTTGTTGTTGTGCAGGCCAATGCCCGGTGTCTGAGGTGCTCTGGCCGAGGTACAACGCTCTGGTTGTCACCCTCAAGACAACCGGACTGCTGAGCAATGCTTCTGCTCTGTGCCAGCCTTTCATTTCAAAGATCATCTCGTCTTGCCATGGGGAGCTGAGCATACAGCTGGGCTGCTGCTCCTTCATCTGCGCGCTGGCCATGCGATCGGTGCGTGCATGCTTTGTTCGCATGCTTGTCGGCATGGTGTCCTGTAACATGCATGCATGCGTATGGGATCGTTGATGCAACATGCGCGTATATCATGCCAGACTTGATCTGTAGTTCCATATGTGGCTGTGGCAGGCTTGTACGCTGTCTTTGCATGTGTGTGAGCGCCATGTAATCACATTACTTAGTCATGTGTGCGCAATGGCGTGCGTAGCCTTGCGTATGCATGCACTGCCCAGTTCGCAAATGATTCGTGCATGCATGCACTCCTGCAGGTGCCAGACAAGTGTCACAATGAATTCCGAATGCTGCTGTGCCAGGATCCAGGCATCGCTCAGTACAGCTTGGCTTTGGGTGATAGGTGCTTGGGGACCGGTCTGTATTACGACTGCTCACAACCTGGAGAGCAGGGTGCGATTCTGGCACAGATGTCCGCCTTTGGTTAGGAGGACAGCATGTTAAGGCCAAGGCCATGAGGCAAGGCTGTCCAGATTCAAACCCCCCATGTTTAATCAGTGGCCAGTCCGCATTGCTTATAGCGTGCATGTACTGCTATCATAATTGCCAGGTGACTATTGTTGCAGTGGCGCCGATTGCCGACTGGCATTGGCTGCCTGAAGCTCGCGGCTTTTGAAACGCCTTGCTACGGAACGACTTGTCTGGTGCGTCCGTTTCACATCACCACTTAGGAAGCTCTTGACAATTGTCCCACATTCAGCTGTAGCTTGTTGGCAGCGCGTTGTAGCTCCCATGAATTTTTGAAGATCCTTGACTGAACCCAGTCGTTGAATATGCCTGAGCTTTGTTGTGTTCAGCATACATTCTTATATTCCAGGTTGCTCATGTAATGGTCTCATCCGCTTTCTTCAAGTCCTCAGGCGCACCTGTTCAGCGCGAAGGGCATAGTGTGGCGGACCATGCACAGGCAAGCTCAGCCGCTGCTGCAGCATATGCGGATGCAAGCAAGACGCCACTAAGCAGGCATAACCCGGCAACAGCAAGCAGTGGTTATGGGACCAATGGTGGGCCCCCGTACCCAGCCACGCAACATCGTGGACTACGCTTCCCAGCCAGCCGGAAATACCTATGGGACCGCACGCCTCAAGCCCCAATGGTTTACTTGCAGCCAACTGTACGTAATACGGTCATCATGCGCGCTTGCTCACCCATGCAAGCCCGCCCGCCTTGCAATCATGCCCTGCCCTTTCCTCTTGCAACAGGCTCACCTTCCCAGCGTTGAGGCTGATCCGGACATTCTTCAAGCAGCGTCTGCTGTGCTGCAGCCTGGCTCCAAGCAGCACGCAGACCAGTCCATACTGGCGCTCACAGCCCATGTCAGTGTAGATGCCAATGGGCGCCATTGTCGCATGCTTTTGGCACCCAGACAGCCTGGTCTCTCAGCCCATGCACCAGGTGGGACCAGGCATGCATGTGCACACCTGGCATGAGCAGAAGACGTAATGTCTTCTGCATGCTTTCCTACTCAGCATGGTTCCCAGCAGTGCATGAGGTTTCGATGTCACGTCGTGTTTTGCCTGGCAATCACCTACGTGTTTTGCATCGATCGATGCGTGGCTATCGCTTTTCAACAGCATGAGTCAAGGGTTGCATGAGATCACTACATGACATGCCGTCTCGCAGGCAGGCATGCTGGCTGTATTTGGCATGAAAGCAGGCTTGCACCAAGTATCATGCATGCATGTAGGAGCTGTTTACATGCATCTCAATCACATCATCAGCAAAGGACACGCAAACCTTTCGTAGCCTGTTGCCACATGACACCGGCATTGCCGGCATGAATGTTTGTGACAGACCTACAGACCCATCGCATAGCCATGGTGCTGCGGTGGCCGACAGCATGACAGCCAAGCTTATAACAGCCACTCCTGCTGACGCCCCAGCACACCTGCTGCAACCACCACATTGCATGTTTTGCAACCAAGGGACATTACTAAAAAGGCCATGCAAGCTCATGCTGTTCCCGTTCTGCATAGGTGCCGGGGAGTTGCTGGTCCCATGCCAAGTCATGCAGCCATGTGGCTCCGAGACCAACCCCCAAACAACAGCCCTGCCCGATGCCCAGCGCCTGCGGTCTGCTTTAGGCAGCTGCATCAACGCGCGGGGTAAGAGGCGAGCTGGTGCGGTGGCTCACTGACTTTCGTAAGGCTGCACTGTGCATTGTGTAAGGCCTAAGCACTCGAACACATGCAGGCAGTGGCATGTGTGCAAGTGTGACCTCATCAGTGACGTGGTCGCATCGCATGTGGGATTTCGTGGAGGCTTTCACAGCTTCAAGCTTTTGGCAGTTTGTACACCAGGGTTCCTTTCTTGCCGTCAACCTGCCCAAGCGTGTAAAAAGGGAATCTCTGTGACGTGAATTGGTGTATGGCATCAAGTGCATCGCACTGGCGTCGATTGCATGGCCGATCGGTGTGCCTGTATGGTGACAAGCGTGAAACAGCTCGATCCCAATTGGAGGTACACACACACACATATACAACCATTCTGCAAATGCAACCCACACTTGCCATGTAATGACGATGAACACACCATGCGTGCAGGTGCGGCCCACATGAACCAGCTGTACGCTACTGGTGCAGCCCTCACACTCCGCTCAGACGGCACAGCGCATCTCCATGGCACGTTACTCCTCCCGGGCAGTCCTTTGTCGCTGGGCCTGCTTGCATGCAAGCGTGTGGCCGATAGCCCGTTGGCTCGCTCACTGGTGGTGCCCATGCAGCCCGGGGCGGCGCCAGAGGATGGGTATTTGACCATGGACCCGGCCAGAAGTTTAGTGCCCATGCAAGCACATGATGCACAGGTGTGTGAGGGCGGTTTCTGTGTCCGTTTTTCGGTTTCCATCTGTAACCTATAAGCTTCTTGCACATCAGGGTCTGAGCCCGCAGATGGCTACTTGACCATGGACCCGGCAAGGCGTCTCATTCCCATGCAAGCACATGGCGCACAGGTTGGGTATGTTGAAGCATGCATGCACATTTTCGTCATGCTGCATGGGCTTACGTGTTGTCCCCATGCTGGTTCATGACGCGCACAATGTGCAAGACATGGTCACTTGTCCCCTGTTGTAGAATGCACGAAGGTGAAACACTGTTCTGCTACTAGTCAGGCTAGTCAGGCTAGCACTGCGCTCCTTGCTACGCTCACGCTCCCATAGACAGCGTGCCTCGCCCCTTGCCTGTCACCCTCTTTTCTTGGGTAGCTCTTATGAGCCCTGCGGCTGTTTCTCGCACCTGCCAAGTCCCAACCTGTGTTTGCCCCTGCCCTGCTGTCCTTGTACATCACCTTCTGCCAGAAAATGCGATTGCGAAAGCGCTGCCAGGAAAGAACTAAAGGAAGAATGCTGTCCTTGCCTTGCTTCAGGCGGCCCTGCCGAACGTTACCCCTATATGTATGTGATTGAGTACAGTAAACAACGTCAGGCCGCTGCCTTGCTGTGCTGCTTCTTTTCGTAGGTTCGTTGCACTTGATACGGGGTTGTATCAACACGTATGATACAGAAGAAATTGTCTATTCTACAAGCCCTGCCCTGCCCTGCCGCATCAGGTCTTCAGCGTTCCCTTGGTGGGCGTGTGGCTGCGGGGGGTCACCTCCGTGCACCACCCGTTGGTCCTGGCCGCCTGCCTGCGCTTCGCCTACTCTAATACACTGCCGGACAGGGCCATGAACGAGGCCAATGCTTTCCTGCTGCTGGTGTATCCCCCGGGTGAGACTTGTGCAGTGACGCTCTTAACACGATCTGTGTGTTTGGCCACGTCTGCTTGTGCATATTATTATTATTATTATTATTATTATTATTATTATTATTATTATTATTATCGGGAACCGCCACAGATTGGCACTGCAGTAATCCCTGCATATATCAAGGCGAGCGCGACCATGGTTTGAAAACCGCTGTTTGAGACCCATGGGCTGGCAGGGCTCTCCGCTGAAGATTGCTGCACTATTCATACAGCAAGAGAAACTCCACAGCTGTTTTGCTGCTCACACAGCCATCGCCTTTCCGTGGTTCGTGCAGCCCATGTACCATCATCATCAACGGATCATCAGTTGGCAGACCTGCCGACAGTGTCATCAGATAGCTAATAGATAGGTAGAAAGAGCGCTCCATGAACGCTAGCAATCCCTGGGACACATCTACCTTGCCACTAAAGCCACGCATGCTCTACCTTCCCTATTGCAGCCATCGCCTTTCTTGTCTGTCCTACATGTTGCAGGTGGCTGTGCGACCCCTGATTGTTTCGAAGCACGTTTCCATGATGACGACCGAGGCCAAGCTGCACTGCTGCAGTACAAGTACCAGGTACAGCGCAGTCAAGTGATTCTGTTTTTTGCCTTGGCCTTTGAGGGCAATGTGCTTGTTTACAGCACGTGGCGACAGGTTCAAAGCAAGTTTGGGCAGGGTTGAATGCTTGTGCCGCTCCCAGGCATTTGAGTCAAGAAGTCCTGCGAGCGTTAGGAGAATCCATTCTGCAGAACTTGCGATAGGTTAGGTCTTTCACAATCTGCAGTTTGCTTGGCTGTGATGGCACACAGGGTGAGCTCCTGCAGCTGGCAGCAGGCTGCCCGTCCCTAGCCGGCGGGCCTCACCCACACCACCTGCACCAACAGCAACGAGTGGGCTGCCCTGTTCGCCTAACCCTGCAATTGGACGAATCAGCCAAGCAGGCCTGCTTTCTGAGCCCGGGGAGACAATCGACGGGAGCGGCAGAACATGCAGCGGCCGGGGTTGGCGATCGTGAGGATGGGGTCCCGTACACGCAAAGCATTGTTGGGAATGTGGGGATGGCGGGAAATGGCAGGGGTGGAAGCGACGTGTATGGTACAGGGAGACTGGGCACGTCTGTTGATGGCGGTTGGAGGGCGTTGGGAGTGGGTAGCAGGGGTGGTGACGTGCAGAGTGCAGGGGTGGGTGTGGGGGCAGCG
>QAXH01006404.1:4454-15686 GCA_004335635.1 Chloromonas sp. AAM2 | reverse complement strand
GGCGCGGGGGGAGGGGGGTGGGGCAGGGGATGGCGCGGGAGGGGCGGAGCGAGGCGGGCATGTCGACGGGGACCGGGACGGGCTCGGGATCGGCAGGGGTGGGAACGGTGACTAGTATGGCAACGGGGATGGGTGCAGGGCCGGGGGCGGCGGGTATGGGTCCACCCTGGGGTATCTCAGCCTCCTTCACTCCTGCACTGAAAGCCAGTGTGGGCCAGTTGGATGCCCAAGCACTGCAGGACGCACACCGGCAGCTGTCCGGCCTGCCACCAACCGGCTTGCATGCAGCTCGCCCGCCACTGTCTGATGTGCATGCACGCCAGCATGGAGGTGGTAGCATGGGTGCAAGATCAGGGGTGGCTGATTCAATTGAGTCAAGGCATGCAGGGACGTTTCAGCAACCGATCAGCAGCCATGGAGGCGCAACAGTGGGTGCTGGAACGGGAAACGAACAGGATTCTCCACCTCCCGTTCCCCGCACCTCCGGCCCGCCACCACCAGCCCACCATGCCGCCCCCACACCCACACCTGCCGGCATGTCCACACCCTCTTGGCACTACTCCTCCACTGCTACCAGGCATGCCCCCGACGCAAGCCATGCATCTGATGGAGCTCATGCCCTTGTAGGTCCAAGGGCTTTTGATGCTTCCTGGAATACACTGGGTGGTCTGGGGCAGAATGGCGGAGTTGTTAGCACTGTCCGCACTCGCCCGCCCGCCCCACGAACAGCACCCACAGCGACTCCACAATGGCATGGGCCCGGCACAGGACATGACAGGCAGTCACTCAACCTGTGGCTACAGCAGCGAAACCAACAGCAGCAGCAGCAATCGGAAACAGGGATGCACGGGCAACAGCAGCAGGAAAAGGAGAGCAACACAGGCCACGGCGTTATTGCGTCGGTTACTGGCGGTTTCAAGGCACATTTTCAGGGCCCATGCGGTTGCATCGCAGTCCGTGTCTGGCAGGGATGGTATTGGCTTGCATGAGCCTGTGCGCTCGTCTAGCCCTGATCGTTTGCCACCTGATTCGGTCAGCCGTTGGGCGAACCATCAGCCGGCTTTCAGGTGAAATTACAGGGTCGTCCCCATCATCCTTACATGGCATTCACATAGTTGCTCAGAGCATCAAAACCCCTGTCCTTGTAGTCGCCGATCCATGACAGTTTGTGAAGGTGCATGATGTGTGTGCTTTCCGGCTCTATTGTCCTGTAGTCAAGCGGTACACAAAAGATACATGCGCAGCAGGAGTACCATCAGTTTGGGGTTCAGTCATGACCTTCGGAGACGGCAAACCTCAAGCCGTGATCATGGACTCACCCCTCAAGCCCAAACAACATGCATGCTCACAGCATGCTCACTCACACCTTTACCGTACCCAAACCATACAAATACCATAACGTAGTAATGCTATTGTTATCGTTCTTATCGTCACCCGTACCTTTGCTGCTGCAGGCCGCCCATTCACACACCCTCCCTCTCAAGCTCGCTATCACTGAAACCGCTGTACAACCCACTTAACGACCTCAACAACCGCTTCAACGTCCAGGGCTCACGGGCCCCCATGCAGCTATGGGGCCCATCGTCAACTCAACCCAACAGACAGTCCCAACCAATCCAACCAACTCAACCGGCGGTTTCATCCTTTGGGCATTCACACGGCCTTGCCATGCCAGCCATGCATGCAGGCCCCTCTCAGCATGACCATGCAACACCTGGCCCCATGCAACCACCCATGCGTCAGTCACATGGCAATGGCATGGCGAGATCAAGCCAGCAACATGGCATGGGATTGGCCCATGCAAACAGCCATGCACCAGCTGATCACATTGGTGCCATGCCAGCCGGAGGCAGAAACGGACATCAGCATGTGTACCATGCTACTCCCACTGCCCACAAGGGTCATGTGTCCGTTTCAGCTGCAGCAACAGCCCAGCCCTCCAGCAGTCATTACCAGTGGCAGCAGCATGAGCAGCAAATCCAACCACAACACCAGCAAAAACGAAACGAACAGCAACGACCGCAGCAACACCACCAGCCCAACCATTACCAACAGCAGTACGAACCGCAACAGCACCAACAGCAGCACAACAATTATCAACAACAGCAGCACGAACAGCAACGACCGCAGCAACAGCATCACACGCATGACAGCCATCCATACTCCAGTGGCCCAAGCCGTGCTTACAACCCCAACAACTCTTCTTATGGCACACGTAACCATAGCCACGACATGCATGACGGCAATGCTGAGGTTGTGGTGGCAGGGCCGGGTAGCAAGGTGGCGGCCCATGGGCTTTCGTCTGACAGCATACTTCTGCAGCAACAAGTGTTGGCGCTGCAACAACAGGTGCACACTGGCTGTGAGACACATGCAGCCTGCATGAACACTGGCACGGCAGGCAGGGATACGTCTGGACATTGTCAGATACGTCCGACCATGTCCATTTTGACGCACAAAACGCTCAGTAGGAGGGACGCACAAGTTGTTGATCATGCTTTCCACGCCGAGCCTTGCTCGCCCAATTGGATTGTCAATCGTTACGGTTGATTATGCTGCTTTTGGTACGTAATCAGTTGCAAGTTGTTGAGCCCCACGTGGTGCCAAATGTTTGCCAACTGCAGGTTCAAATGCTGCAGCAACAGTTGGCGTCCGTTCTACAACAACCTTCTGCCCAACCTGCCCTGATGCCACCACCTGCCCTTAGCGTCCCAATCCCATCGACCGTTTTATCAACAGCACAGCCCACTCACCCCCTGCATGGTGTGTCCCCTGACAACGCATCTAGCATGGGTGTGGCAGGTGATCAGCCTAACCAGTCTGGGCCAGACATGTCAAGCAACATGGGTGCCGCAGCAGCAGCTGCAACAGGCAGTCAGCTGGCTGGTGTGGAGAGGCAGAAAATCGGGCGGGAGGATGCAGCTGCTGGGAACGGTGGCGACCGGCAGCAGGCGGTTGTGGAGGAGCCGCAGCAGCAGCTGCCGCAGCGGCTGGTCCAGCAGCAGCAGCCAGTCAGCAGCAACGACAGCAGCCCGGTGGATGGGGCTGCCAGTAGGGACGCGGTTGGGCTGGGGGCCAGCAGCACCTGTGGCGGTGCCACACCGCATCCGGGCGTCAGCAGCTGGCTGGCTGCTCACCCCAGCAGCGGCTACAGCACGCCCAGCGGCATGGCTGCTGCAGCCGCTGCCAGTCGACGGGAGCTGTTTGGCAGCAGCTCCAGCAGCAGCCCAGCTGGCAGCAGCGACGCCGGCGGCGGCAGCCACAGAACGGCTGCACCTGCTGCCAGTCACGCACCATTGGCTACGCCAAGCGTGCGTAGTGTGCATGCACCGGCTTCTTGGCGTGGTCATGGGGTCCGACGGGGGAGCAATGAGGATGGTGGGGTTGCGAGTGGGTCTGGAAGTGATGCGGAAACGCCTCCTGCTAGGCTAACGCCAGCTGCTGCACGTGCCCACGTGGCAGCCGTTTCTGGTCAGTTGACAGGTGGCCCGGTAAGCTGGGCACCGTTTGCTGACCTAAAGCAGCAGTCTGAACCTTTCGAGCCACAGCAGCAGCAGGAGCAATGCCAGCATCAGCAACAACAGCAGCAGTTTCAGCAGGTTCTGACAAGGGTGTCCTCACACACTTCAATAGAAAACCCACCAGCTAAGGCAGACGTGGAAGGACATGGCAGAGGCTTCACTTCTGGCCCTGCCAGCGACACTGGTGGAAGCCAGGTGAAGGATGCCGCTGATGGTGTGAAGAGTGACCACGAGATGCAGAGCCACCGAGAGAGAGAGAGTCACGTCGTACGTGACAGTGGCAGTTGCAACAACAGTATTGGCGGTATTCGTGGCACAGGAGGGAGTGCGAGTGTGTCTGGCAGTCGGCTGACAGGCAGTGCAGCGGGCGCCCCGAGCAGCAGTCCGCACAGTGGCTTATCGCCTGCATCGTCACCCACCGGTGCGTCTGCGTTTTGGTGTGAAATCATATTTTTGCATGTCTGTCCTCACTCCCACGTCCTGAGTTGCGAAGCAGCTTTGCCCGTTGTCGTTTTGCTTTCTGCAATTGTGAGCACAGCTGCCGCAGGTCCCAAGAGCGCCGATCACATCTAACCAGGACAAGTTGAGGAAAACGAGCGAAGTTCGACGTGGCTGCCTGGTGCATGCAGGCTCGAGCCCGTCGGACGGGCCTCGCACAATCACGCACGAGGAGCAGCTGCAGAAGCTGCGAATGGCCTCATATCGCCTGAGCCCCCAGGCGGTGCGTTTGTCTGGGCAAATGCCAGCCCAAACTCCCGCTTCCAGGCCAGCGAGCATGGAACCCTTAACGAGAAGCGTGGGCGTTGAGTTGGGCATCGGTATGAGCGAGCTGGTGCGAACTCGGTGTGTGCCGGTTGCCGAGGACGACAGCGAAGGCTCGGATTCTGAAATGGAGGCGCAGCTGATGCGGAAGTATGGGCTCATGCGTTGACCGGCGCATGTTGGGACGCATGCTGACTTTCATGAGCAGGTGATGCACTGAGGTCACTGTACGGACGTTTTCGTTTTGTTGCTTGCTCGCCATCGCAAAGCAATCAACTGACCGCGGACTGCTGTCGAATAAAATGCCAAGTGTAGGCGATGACTGCATTGGGCTGTGATCAGATTGCAAAACGTTACATGGCTGCATGCAACATATGCATGCATATTGACAATTTCTTGAATAAGGCTGAATACGACTCTGGCATACCAGAATCCTCTTTGCCCCCTGAAGTTGCCTTCTGTTGCTCAGGGTTGGCTGTATCCAGGCTTGTCGCTTGCATGGCTTGCTAGCGTTTGCGCTCGGTGCTGTGTGTGGGCCGCTTTGATGTAATCAATGTATTATATATACCCCTGGCGAAGTACGTTGGTGCAGATACAGTAGTCTTGAATACACTAGCAGACGAAGCTGCACAGCTGACGGGCCACTGACAGGACCTGCCTTGCCTGCACATGCCTTCTTCAAGGCTCTGTCATGCCTGAGTGATGACACACACTGGGTTGGCATTATTTTTTCTTCCGCTTCTTTGCAATTGTCATGTAACTGTTCAGGACGGAAAGGGAAGTCCGAGGGAACCCCATTCCAGTACAAAGAAAACCCCCTTCAGTTACAGACTACAACCCTACAAACTTGACGACTTGCCACAAAAAAAAGATGTTTGCCAGTTTGCACTTTGGCAAGATCATGACAAGCTATAAACCCCCAGCAGACAATTAAGAAGACAGCTACTCATCACTCACTCACTCAATCACTCAGGACTCTATTTACCCAGAACACTTGCAAATAACCCACACTCAAGCAAAGCACACTCTTGCGCGCTGTCCCCTCTCTTCATCAGAGCCCATTTGGAGGCATATCAGCACTGTTCCTGGCATCTGACCAACCATCCTGCTGTTCCCTATCCCCATTCTCTATCAAACCCCATCCATAGAGTTTGCGGTTGGCCGTTTTCAAAAACAGCAATTGTGTCCACCAACAAGCACCCGCTTTTGACAACGTTCCTGAACATTGTGCGGAGGCATCATGAGTGGCGCATGTCTCATGCATATGCTGCTTGGACGCAGCCTTGTTGCTCAGTGGCTAGCAGCTCATGAGTTTGCCAGTCAGTCAAGACGTGTTCAAGATCATTTGGCAGTGCATACGTGTGACCCGCTGCACTGTTGGTCTGCCCATGCAGCAGGCGCCATGGCCATGCAGTCATTCACAGCCTACTCACTCACACTTGCTGGTATTCCCAGCATGGAACAAGGGCATTGGAAGTACCCGACAGATGTAGCCGGCATCAGCAGCATGACTCTGTACCATGTACGTGACCAATGTCATCGATGTCAGCATTGTAACAGGCATTGATAGCAGGAGTGTCGTTCAAGCTGCATGGCTAAGTTTAGAACTTCATGGTGTTGGTGCCTGCCTCCTTTGCCAAGTCATCGATTGACTTCTTGGTCGAGGTCTTGTTCCATGCGGGGTGTCCCAGCACAGCCTCAAACAACTGAGTGCCTCGGAGTGCGTTGGTTAGTGGCAGGTGACCACGAGGTGCTTCCATGCTGTAGGTGAACTCCATGGGCCATTTGCGGTAGTTGTTGTTCTCCCCCTGCGTCCAGTCTATCTGCTTGAAAAACTTGCCCCAACGTCTCTGGTTCTGGTTGAAAATCTCCTTTTGAACGCTGTAGCCGAACTTGCCGTTACTGGCGGCCTTCCACAGATTGTCCATGGTCTGGAAGTCCTTGTTGCTGATGGCGCTGACCTGTGCGTGCGCAACAGAGAGTTCACCTTGTGCCATAGATCAGACAGTAGGCTAGGGCACGGCTCACCGGCATCCACCAAGGTTCAGGAAAATGATGACATGTGGTTATGAGCCCATGCATACACATCGGCAGCCGAGTGATTAAAATGGCTACGTGACAGGACAGGACATCCACCGCGCAACAAGCACACTGCGATTATGAAGCGCTAGGTATCCATAGAAAGCTGAGCATGACAAAACATACACGTATATATCAGGCTAGGAACAGAACACATTGTAGTAGCCAGTGCACAGAAAAATTCACTGAATGCCACCATGTGCAGTTCAGTGCATCCAAGTGCGAATGTCAGGGCATGATCGCATGCGTGCAGGGACTTGCATGAACAACTATGACAGCATGCCGACACAGCTAGATGCCAAACGCATGCCCAGCAGGTATGTTTGGCATTAATCTGCATTCTGATGGTACTGGCTGAATGCACAACGCTGGCCGCATAGCTTTTCATGCTTGTTGCATTTTGCAAAACAGACGGCTCGGCCAAGGAACAAGTTGATAACATGCATCTTAGCATCCTTACGTCCGGCCATGCAACTGCTCATGCAGCACAACACGTCCACAAAAGCTGCTATGTGCCGAGCTTGCCAACTACATGTGCATGCATGCCAGACTCCCATACCCAGGTGTAACATGTCTGTGCCTCCCGTGGTTGAGATATTTCCCAAGTGACCATGGCACACACCTCCGAAAAGTAAACCCAGCCGCGCTTGACGGCCCCTTCCCCAGCGAGGCGGATGAGCAGCGCGCGTGTCTCATCATCAGCCTGACGGAAGTCGCCGGCCTTGAGGTGATCGCACAGGGCAGTGTAGTCCATTCCGACCTGCAAGCACGTACATGAATCAGTTACCGCAAAGACCGAGATCCACCCGTGATATGCGCGCATGCCATTGTAGCTGAAGAGGAGACGTGAACACAACAAGATATCTCACCTCGGATTCCAAAGCAACATCGTCCACTTGCAGCTTGCTTTTTGGCTCCGCTGATGACGCCGAGGGACCGCCCAAGGATAAGCTGCTGTCCCCGAACAACGAAACATCTCCCAGCTTGCCAGCTCTTGCGGCTATGCACCTGGCTGAAGTCTGGGGCAAAAGCTGTGAGGGCGCATGGGCTGTGGGCTGCATACGGGGCAGAAGAACGATTGTTGGCCGAGCAGGCTGGCTTGCCACCGCTCTGCTGGCATGGCGTGCTGAAGACTGGGACTGAAGGACCTGCATATCTGCAGGTGTCTAGATGAACGTCGGATCCCCGCGCCGAAAAGAAATTATCGCAAGCTCCAGGTCCAAATCCGCCACTGGAATGGTTATCAGTGCCTAAGAGCAGTAGATACTGCTGTTTTAAGATGGATCCGTGAAGCTCGATGTGGTGGGGAGTCGGATCCACAACTAGCGTGTCAAAAAAGTGTATGTCACTCTTGTCTGTCATACTTGTCACAGTCAGCAGCAGCGTTCATGGTTCGCATTGCGTTATCATCAACAAGTACCTTTCACAAATCAGGCCTCAGCTGCATGCAAGGCACCCACACCCACCCACGTGAAGCGGCAGCAGCAGCATGCCTGCCAATGATCCCCTGAGGCAGTTTCTGACTGCACAGCCCAAGTTTCTGAGGGTGAGCCTCTTCCAAGCCACGGCCAGTTACAACTCGTTTGAGACGACAGATCACAAACCCCACCACCCCATGCATGTGACCCTGCCTCATGCTGACCCATGCAGGAGCTGATCGCAGGCGGTGTGGCGGGTGGTTTGGCTAAGACATGCGTGGCACCCTTGGAACGCAGCAAGATCATGCTTCAGGTGAAACCTCATTAACTTCATAAATGTTTGTGGCGAGGTGCATCAGCTCGTAGTGCACCAACTCCTCAATCCACCAAGCAGGCCAACGCCATTAAAAACCGACATGAGCAATCTGAGGAACACGTATTTAACGTGTGATGTGTGAACGGGGCTTGACTGCAAGGCAACCTAGGCGCAAGGATTCGTGTCATTAAATATCCGCGTAGGGTGTACTAGCGTCCTCATCAATCTCCATGCCGCATGACATGCAGCTTCCCATCTAAACACACACTATGGCATGCACTGCATTGTACGTGAACATGTGGTCTTCGCACTCAACCGCATGCAGACACGGCGCCTACCCGGCCTGGGTATCCCCGGTACCCTGTCGCACATCTGGCAAAACGAGGGCCTGGCGGGCATGTTCAGGTACGGGTGCCTTTCTTTTGCACGCTTACTGCCGCCATCTGTAACGAGCAAGGTTGGATAGCCGGATTGGCCAGTATGGCCAAGATTTGGAGCGGGCCTAATGCCTCCTGAGAGGGCCGCACGCCGTTCTGATGATTACTCACACCAGCCCTTTTATGTCCAATTCAATCTCTCGCACCAGCCGTTTTATGTCCAATCTCTGTAACCATTCACATGGACCTTTCACGTGGGACCATTAACTGGTGAGCCAACGCTCACCAACGCTCCCATGCTACATGTGTGTGTCAGTTAACATCGTGGGCGCTCGATGATGCAAGACAGAACAACCCAGATTCAATGGCTACATCTAATCAGGCTGAACTTGGCATACCACCAGGATTTGGAGAGAAGACTTTGTGTTGACTGCAGCAATGTAGGGGCCCCCTGCTCTTGTTGCCATGTTTCAAGCCATGCTATGGGTAACTTTGCGAATTGTCAAGTGACGTTTACAGTCAGGAGCGTGTAGGCTAGCATCATGTCCAGCTCGTACGCCCTAGCAGCAAAAGAACCTCAGACATAATCAAACAAATATGTGGCCTTACAGTGACCAATAGGCATGCCTTGTGCTGTATGCACAGGATGGCACCATAGGCCCACCTGCTGTGCTTGACGCGATGCTTCGGGCAATTGTGAAATTACCATGTAAAAATTACCATGATGACGATGATGATGATGGTGTTTATGGCGGTTATGATCAGCGGTGTGCAGATGATGATGTTGTTGTTGTTGTTGTTGTTGTTTACATGGCCTTCAGTCCGGGGAGAACTGCTCAGCAAGGGCAAGGGGGGAGGGAAATGGGTGCAGGTGTATTACGTCCAGTTCGCATGCCTTGTGTTTTCTATCACAGGGGCAACAGCGCCAGTGTGCTGCGCATTGTGCCTTACGCCGCCATACACTTCAGCGCCTATGAGGAATACAGGCGAATCCTGGTGGATAATATGCTGGCAAATCCCAACACATCAACTGGTAGGTGTGGTAAGCGACAAATAGTAGCTGGCACAGGTGGGCGGACAGTGGTCGACAACTGCCACTGGGAAACTGAGTGGCAGACAAATGAAGGCTGAGCCAAAGACGCCTACTCCCAGTACGGTACAAAATGCTGTCCGGTACAGTACGGTACAGGATGCTGCACACCGTTCTGTGGTGCCACGCCACGAGCTGTGTAGAGCACACCAGTTTGCCCGAGTATGGCATGGCCAGCAATGTGTAGGAGATCATGCTATGGACACCCTTGAGTACTGTAGGACAGCACTATGATAAAAGACATCACTCCATCAACGATCACTCCATAAGCCATCAACACACCACTTAACGATGTGTATGGGCTTAATATTCAATTGGTGCGACCCTGGTGTTAACAGTAGCAACACCAAAATGCAGAAAGGTGAAGGCAGGAAGCAATGCCATGGCAGCTGCCATGGTTGGGTTGCTCATGGAGCCCTGCATGTTGCACGTTGGCTTGGCTGAGGCTTCCCAGTGTCGCTTTCCTGATGCAGCCTGACCAGCCAGGCCACACGGTATCAATCTTCAGGATCTAGGTTCAGGAGACTATCTATGGCAGGCGACTCTGGCATGTGCCACTCTGGCATGTGCCACTCTGGCATGTGCCACTCTGGCATGTGCCACTCTGGCATGTGCCCTCGTGGGTAAAGCAATGCAGATAGCTGGCACACCTCAGTTGCACAGCATGTGATCGCAATCTTGCACGTGTTTGGAACAAAAACCAGATGGATGTGTATGATGGAAAACGATGAACGCCATATGAACCTTCTGCTCTGCTTGGGCGCTGGCAGCAGTAGCGGCCTTACCATCCACGCCATGTGGGACCTTCTTGCACTACATCAAACTAGAGTTTGCATCCTCACCAGAAGCAGCACTAGTGTGATTATGATGTGCTCCGCTCTGCTTGAACGCAGGCAATACCCTGACAGTCCACCCCATGTGGGACCTGCTGGCAGGCTCTGCAGCGGGCGCCACGGCTGTGCTGCTGACATACCCGCTGGACTTAGTGCGCACACGTATGGCATGGGTCACAAACGCGCCTGGAGCCCATGCACCGGCACATGCACCAGCACATGGAGCGGTACATGCTGCAGTACAGGGAACACATGGTGCAGTGCATGCAGCCTACCCCCAGCAGCAGCAGCAGCACGTGGGACAGCAGCATGTGCCCCATCCAGGCATCCGTCAGATGTTGGTCCAGATTGCACGGGAGGATGGCATGGTGGGGCTCTACCGGGGAGTCAGCCCCACGCTTTTAGGCATATTGCCGTATGCTGGGCTCAAGTTCTATGTATACCAGGTAGAGTTTGCCTGTTTGTGAGTTGAGCAGGGAACCGAACGGGCTGTGCTTGGGGGTGCGCGGGAGCCTTTCTTGTGTGGGGAATTGCAAGACATGGCACAACAGTGAGGCCATGCTGCAAGCGGCAGTCACATGCAGAGCAACGTATTATGCTGGGCTGAAATTCCATGTATACCAGGTTTGTTGGAATATCATACCAGGGGACGGAAGGGCTATGCTGGGGCGTGTGCGGAAAGCATAGGGGTGGATCAGATTGCCTGTACATGCGTCTCATACCGCTAGCCGTGCTGCAAGCGACAGTGAGATGCAATGCATGTTGCTGTTGTTGTTGTTGTTGTTGTTGTTGTTGTTGTTGTTGTTGTTGTTGTTGTTGTTGTTGTCTTTTTACAT
>QAXH01006403.1:23617-35905 GCA_004335635.1 Chloromonas sp. AAM2 | reverse complement strand
CCCGCCGCAGCCGCCGGATGGGTTTGGAAGACAGCCTCGTCCGCAGCTGGTCCGCCGGGTCTCCCACCCTCACCCCCGCCGCCCCGTCCCTGCCTCCCGCCATCGCCCCGCCCACCTTAGGTATGGTGCGGGCCGCGGCTGCTCACCGCCTCGCCCGCCCGATCCCCACGCTCCCGCTCCCGTATGGCCCTGTCCCTGCCAACGGGCACTGCAGCGAGTTTGTTGCCGAGACGGGGCGCGTCCTGCTCGCCAGCAGCACGGGCAGCGGCCGGATGGACGAGGTGAGAATGTGTGTGTGTGTGTGTGTGTGTGTGTTTACATTGGTATCGTCCAGCAAGCGGAGCAGAAGATGGCTCAAACATTCACATACATCAACGTCATACTCGCATACACATTGCAATTGTAAGGCTCACATGCTCTCGTGTAATTTGCGTCACAGGTCGAGGGGCTCTCTCTGCCTGCCCTGGAGAGCTACCAATGTGCTCAACTCGAAGAAGAGCAGGACTCGGCACTGACCCCAGGCAGTGGCAAGGGCTCCCCGCTGAGGCTGGTCAGCACGCCCGGAGTGCGCCGCTCACCTCGCATGCGCGGCCTCGGAGTGTTCCACGCAAAGCGCTAAGTACCCTTGGCTCCCACGTCACATTGGACATTGATGCTATACATTGGACAACTTTGGACCTAAGAGTGCTCTCACTTACAGTGCACAACAGGTGTCACAGCGCCCGGGTTCCCGCCAGCCATGGCATAGCGCTACTCGCCCCAAAGGCTGCCAAACCGACACAGCCACCTTCTGTACAGCCCCAAATAGCACCCCTCCTTTGGCAATGGTCAGCCAAGCACAATGTGCCAAAACCGGGCACTGTGCTGATGCGATCCAAATTGCCTGGTAGCCTAAGGCACGGCACTGGAACAGCAAGGACAGTCAGGCAGCCGCCTGGGTTTTTGCAACATCAAGACTGTGATTTGTGTTGTAGTGCAGAACAATGGTGGCCCGCTGCTTCACATTTGCGGTTGTGAGTGATGATGCGGCGCGTCAGAGTGATATGTGTGACCCTGGTCCACAACACTGTTGACTGATGCCCCGCCATCACACCAGCCCGCAGTGATACGGATTTAAGACTATGGAATTGGGTGACTGGCAGTGCTCCGCGCGCTTGTGGGCAGGGTGTGAGGCACGCTGGAGTGCTCCGGCCCGTGAACCCTGCACTGTTTTGTGTGCTGTATGGCTCAGCGGATGTGTGTTTGCAAGCTGCAAGGCATGCGTTCAATGCCTGTGGTTTCCTGACCATGAAAGGAGAACAGACCACTGTGTGTTTTTCCAAATCAAAGCAGCATTGTCTGGAACCCAGCGTATGGTTTGCCTGGTGCCCTGTATTCGAGCAACGACATGCTCAAGAGCCATTGTCAAGGAGGAGAGTGGAACTCCGGGTGCAAGCGTTTCTTTGAGCGTTTCTTTCATCACGTGACCCACCAGCCCATATGAAGGGCTTGTTGCAGATTTGTTCAGAATAACGGTTTTTTGCCAGATGTCTGAGTACCTGTTTGGTACCAACATAGAGTGCAAGGTGTGGCAACCGGAAGGGGCCATGAAAGCGAAAAGCCGACAGGGAACTGTCAATTGGGTTTAAGATGCTGTGATATGTCATTGTGCACCTTGATTGGCATTTCCCTGTGTGCTTTTCCATGGCAACCCCCACAATGACTGTCTGCAAGAGTGGACTTTCAAAACACTGGAATTTTCAGTTTGCCACGTGCTCATTCATACCGTCTGCCAATATTGATCACAGGTCGGTGCTCAGCCTGTTGAGGGCAAGAGAGTTGCTAGATTTGCTCTAAAACCAGGTAGCTGGAAACCCAGCATTGCCTCATGTGCTTTCAGTGTGCTTTGTGCATGGGCCTGCTATGCTGGGCCCAGGGCACATGCATGGGGGGGCTGCCGTTTCTCAGCACATGCTGTTGCATGTAAGGCACATGGCAGTTTTCTGACAAGGTGGCAGCCCCCTTGCAAGTCACACCTTGGTATGATTTACTTTTATTTTTGCTATTGAGATCTGTCAGGCGTGTCCCAAGTTTTGGAAAACAGAGGAAACGGAAAGCACGTGATTCTTGTGTAGCTGGGTGTTGAAGCGGACTTCTGCTGCGCACCTTCGGACATGGTTGCAATCACATGCAGATCTCACTTGCATCATTGGTCCTCCATGACATCATTGGTCCATATTGAGTGATGCTGTGCGAGATTGAGCATGTGAGATTTGCAACTTCTGTTATATTGCTGTTACTGTTGCTGCTATGATTGAGCTTCCTGCCGATTTAAGGGTGCCGTGGCTTTGTCAACTGTAACTGTATCACAATAGCAAACTTTGTGGACAAGAGATCGTTCAAGTCGTAGTTGGCCTCATGCTGGAGCCCCATGCGACAAATGCATGTCAAAGTCTAGTTGAACGCCCAGGCATGATCACAGTTGAAGCAGCCTGGCTCAGATGGGACAGCTTTACGACTAGACTGGCCAATGCTCACAGAGTGCATGTTTGAACCTGAGTTCAGCCACAGGCACTTACGCGCAATCGTCAGGACGGCAACATCAAGTCACGCAGACCTCCCCTGTTGTGAACCACGCGTGACCGAACTGCAATTACAAGTGACAGTTTGCTTTGCGCTGATCAGGATCGGATTGTAGTACACTAACACGACACATGCTGCACTGCTGCTGAACAGGTGGTCACAAGCTGTCCATCCCACTTCATCTGGCATCCTGAACCTGCTTGCACCTTTATGCCCTTACACCTGCTGGTTGTGCAGCAGCTATTTGGTGCTGTGGGAACCATACTATTTGGCACAGTGACAAGCTTACATCTGGCACAGCTTGCTGTGCTGCAGATCAAACAGCCGAGGACATACAGATGTAACAAGGCCGAACCCACATCCAAAAGGCTCAACAGTGTTCCAGGCGTTGTTAGAAAAACAATTCGAGAACTCCAAGGTGGTTGGTCACAAACCAAATCAAGAGCTGGTGACATCACAACCAGACGGGTGTGTGAAAGCAATCAATCAATGAACCCAAACAGGCAACACGGCACGTGCCAGTTGGCGCAAAACAAAGCAGACGAAAGGTTTGAAGGTTCCGTGTGCCACGAATAGGACGCTGACCACCATTCCGGACCACCATTCAGTGCCAGATGACACTGGTTCATCACCACCATTACAACCAGTCACACTACCACAACTGAAATTGTCCCAGAACTGGCAAACTTCTTTTTTTGTCGTTGTCAGTTCTCAAGCTCAGTTGCTCGCACCAGGCAAGCCTGAGACTTCAAAGTGACTTTATCACAAGCGAGTCTGATCACGTGTCGTCCTGATTTGATCACGGACTGCTCCGGACAATTAATGAATGAATGGATAGGCACACATTGTACAGCCAGAAGCACACACGCATCGTGCACAAGCACTAGTAGGCCGTACACAAGTCAGGCTTGGGCACTTGGCTGACACATGGCACGCCAGTTTCTGACACGTGGCATGCCAGTTTTTGACATGGGGCACGTGGGACGTTTCTGACATGTGGGAGCCCGAGCCTTATGTGTAGGTATGGAGTTTGCTGAACAGAGGCAACACAAGTCAAAACAACATGCATGCGCTTTACTCTTGTGCAGTTGTGTTGTACAACAGGAGGTGCTCTTTTGCGCTCCAAGGTCAGATGGTGCTCAAATACGTGCGCAGTCTGAAGTCATCCGGTGGCTTGTGCTTCTTATGT
The DNA here is from genome assembly GCA_004335635.1 of Chloromonas sp. AAM2. Classification (NCBI taxonomy): domain Eukaryota; kingdom Viridiplantae; phylum Chlorophyta; class Chlorophyceae; order Chlamydomonadales; family Chlamydomonadaceae; genus Chloromonas; species Chloromonas sp. AAM2. The sequence continues at coordinate 32,154 of QAXH01006403.1, read as the reverse complement.
CATGACGGGCGCAGGTACAATCGAGTAAGCTGCGGTGTCTGAAGGATGAGCGAGGTTTCCGGCAGGTGGAGTTCAGAACAGCTTGTCACTTGAAGTGGAAGCGCGACCAGGGTGGAGTTCAGAAGCTAGATTCGCTGCTCGCGTAGCTGCGCACACTGCCTGCCGCCTGCCGCGGCACCCCGGGCCAAAACTGAACCGAGGAAATGGCCGTCATCGCTGCACGGCTAGCCGAAGGCACACCTGCTCCTGCTGCCGCTGCAGGCGTGCTCCCGTGCCCAGCCTGATGCGCCCCCGGCCCCGTCCCCGTCATCAGCCCCGTTATCAACCCCGGCCCCATCATTGCTCCCGGTCCCGCCATTGCCCTTTCCCGCGCACGGTCTAAGATACTGGACCTCGGCGCTTCCACATGTTGCTGCCAACCCGTCCTGGACCCTGTCACAGCACTTCTTCCCAGCCCGCCCGCCGTCCGAACGCCCGGCACGGCATACTCCGACGGGGTCGCGGCGGCCGTTGCCATTCCGCGGAACGGTACCGGTGTGGGTGCGAGGTAGGCGGTGCTGGCGGGGCCGATGGTGCTTGGCGGCGCAGCAGTGCTTTGTAGCGATGCCCACTGCTGGTGTGACTGCTGGTGGAGAGGGGTGGCGTACACGCCCCGTGGCGTTTGGGCCGCCGGGGGTGGCATGGCGGCCTGGATAGGCGGGAGTTTGAACAAGGGGACAAGGTCATGGCAAGGCTTGACTATGGAGTTGCATGCGAGTTTGTAGCAGGCGGATTCATAAGCCTTCAGCTGGGCACGTGAGGCGCGTATCATCTTGCATGGCTATCAGATGTGGGAGGCACATCACAAGCTGGGCAGGTGCACACGTAAAATGTGAGAGGTTAAGCAAGACGGAATGGTACCTAGATGTGTACATCACGTGTAGTCCATGCTGGGCCTGTGTACAACCAACTGCAATTTCCGATCCGTTGCAGCGGTCTAAGCGCAGCTGTTGAAGTACCTGTTGGGGCTGCTGGTGCAGGTCCACACCCTGTGTAAGTTTGCCCACCTGCTGTCGGAAGGCGGGTGCCTGGTCCTGGATCGGTTCGTCATCATCAGTGCTCGCCCCACCCAAGCGAAAAGCCTACAGACGCGAGCACTCGAGAAGAGGATGGTGGCAGCCGACCAACACCCCAGCTTCAAGTTACACCGTTCTCTTTTCACTGCCCCCGATCTCCAAACAACTTCGCGACACCTTGATTCCAGTACTAGTGCTGTCATCGCGGTCTCTGCCGACAGTGCCGGACCACCCAATCTCTGCCGACAGTACCAGACCTCCCAATCTCTGCTAAGTGCTACTTCAAAACTCGAAGTAATGCGTCATCTCACCTGTCTGTGCGCGTGTGCTGCCGCCGCTGCCATCGCGCGGTCCGTCTCGTAGATGTCCCCGAAGATCTCGCTGGATCGGTCGGAGCCGGCATCAACCTGCAAAGCGACAAGAGAGTGTAAATTTCTTGCCATACGAGAAGCACTGAAATAAACACCACACCTGATGATCGCACAGAGACGCACGCCGCGAGGCCAATGCGGCCAAGTAAACGTCGGTGCCAACTAAGCAGCAATCATGCGACGAGACTGCAAGTGTTGGCAAACAAAAGTCTGCCCGCACTGGGTTAGCCACTTGTTTCAGTTAATGAGTTGCTTACCTCTGCGCTGCCCATCATGACCGCCATGCGCTTGACCAGCCGACGGTTCTGCTTGGGTGACCGGGGCGAAGCGAAGGGCGAGTCCAACTCCACATCACCGCGCATGGCCTGCAGAATGAAAGGCATGCAGCACGCATATGCGAAATGCGCGCTTCGCGAACACCATGCATTGGCAAGTAGGGTTTTACCACTTGGCGATCTGGCTCTATTGCACAGCCCCAAAATAACCTGGCGATGAGCCAGGTAAGGCCATTGATGCGAGACATACGAGCTTTCCCTCACCTGTACGTAGTGTTGCCACATGAACCCTCCACCTGCTAACAATATCAACTGACACGTGGTGCACATGAGGCAGATGTTTTCCCGCACCTGTACGTACTGTTGCCACATGAACCCTCCACCTGCTAATAATATCAACTGACACGTGATGCACATGAGGCAGATGTTCTCCCGCACCTGTACGTACTGTTGCCACATGAACAGCACCTCCCCCATGACCCTCCTCCTGCGGCTCTGACTGGCCATGTCAACCAACGACAGGAGAGCGCCTCGGGAGGCAACGGCATGACGCCAACCATCCCAACACATGGCCAGGGACTCCTGCATGCAGAAACGGCCAGCCACCACTCGCACAGTGCAGTGCAATTACCGGGCTGACGCTTGAACGTAACCAGCTAAGGCACATTGTTCAGAGTTGTTGCAGAGACGGCATTCCTCGTGTGCCGATCACATCCTCTTACACACATTCCGCCATATGCAAGCGATATTATGGTACTAATCCCACTGCATCATCTTCCAACACCTCCCTTCCGCTAACACTTCATGTTGCATTGACATCCTCATGTTATCCTCCTACCGTTCTGCTTTATCAAACGTATCACACAAATGCGTATGTTGCCTTTCACACAAAAGCGCACCTTGCGTTCAACTGCCGCCTGTTTCTCAAAGATCCGCAGCAGCGCTCTCCTTCTCTCCCGCCCCGCCTCGACCCGCAGCCGCCAGCCGTACAACGCGCGGGATGTGCACTGGGCGAACCAGTGCTGGTCGGCTAGCTCGGCGTGCTCAGTGCTGCGCTGCGCCAGGGCGGAGGCCAGGGCGAGCCAGGCCAGGAAGAAACGCTCCGTGTAAACCCTGGAACGCAACAGTGGGGATCACATCAAGGCAAATCATTAGAATGGCGAACGTGAATAGTCAGTAAGTACATGGTAGAGGCACAGAAGTACATACTAGAACACATGAACACAGCAGCGGGGGCACATCATCGAGCCAACACATTTTGTAGTCTCCTTGGGGAATCTGGGCGGGAAGTGGTTGGCAGCCCTGCCATGCCGTGCCAACAACATGCCCTAGCGCTCCCTCCCGCCCAGGTCCCCATGTTGCCATGGATGTTGCCATGGATGCTTCCACCCATCCATGTTGCCTCACCATCTGAAGTGTTGCAGTGCCTTGTTGCTCGCGGCTCTAATGTCCGTGCAGTAGTCGCGCCACTCACGGAAGGCCGAGGACAGCCCCCGCTGCATGATGGAGGCAAAGCGCTTTGCAACCTTGCGGTAGACGCCAACCTGAAGAAACCAGGGGGCAGGAGGCAGGGCGGTGAGAGGAAGTGGGGGCGACACAGTGAGAGGAAGTGGGGGAGACGCAGTGAGAGGAAGTTGCAGAAGTGCGTTGGTTTGGCCACCCTTACGGCACAATGGCAGCCAGAAAAGGATCAGAAAGGTTTTCAAAAAACAAAAACCAAATCAACGAGAGTGCGATAGATTGCTTGATTCCTGGTGTGCACACAATCAGGCGAGTTCTAAAGAATCGGAAATGCACACACCTGGAATCTCCACGCCTGGAAGGTGGCTGTGAGTAGCTCGGTGTTGCGCCGCATGCGGATTTGATCGCCAATGCGCAGCGCCTCCTATGAACATGACAACATACATGAGCATGACATACAACCATAACATAACATAACGTGACACGACATACAACCATAACATAACGTGACACGACATACAACCATAACATAACGTGACACGGCATACAACCATAACATAACGTGACACGGCATACAACCATAACATAACGTGACACGGCATACAACCATAACATAACGTGACACGGCATACAACCATAACATAACGTGACACGGCATACAACCATAACATAACGTGACACGACATACAACCATAACATAACGTGACACGGCATACAACCACAACATAACGTGACACGGCATACAACCATAACATAACACGACACGACATACAACCATACTGCACCGAAGGAATAGACACGATGGCGAGCGTTGCCTTGCACACCGGCAAGTGTGACACAATCAATGAGCAGGCAACTTACCCTTAATCTGCTTTGGACACGCATGGGCCACACAATCCTCACTCACACACACAGTGAACAGCAAGTGAGCTGACACAGGTGCTGCGCCCCACTCGGTGCTTCTTGCTGGGTGCCCTCATGGATCCGCTATGGAACCACAGTGTACAGCGGGCCAATGGAACCACAGTGTACAGCGGGCCAATGGAACCACAGTGTTGCCGTCCGCCTACCTTGATGGCCGCCTGCTTGGCCGTGAAAACGGTCCGTTTGATCGCCTGTTCGCTGGAGAAGGCGGCCCATACGCGGAAGCAGCGTGCGTACGTGCCGAACATTAGCAGCTGAACAGCGGCCAGAAAACACACACATAAAAATGCTTGAACATGATGGCTAGACAACAGAGCCAGGGCAGGTGAAAACCAAGCCACATGGTTTGCCGCTAATGCCTGGTTTTGAGAAATCATGAACAACTTCCAAGTGGGCTTGGAATAGGCTGGCTGGCTTTCTCATCATGGTGATGGCAGAGCGTGACATCTTGCTACAATAGGGTCTGGTAACACTGGCGTTTTACGACTTTCTTTTTCTTTCTCTTTCTTCTTTGTGGCGTGAAACCGCATGTCAACAACACTCGCTTGAGCGTACAGGCAACAGGATCAAGATCAGGATCAGGCTCAGGATCAGCACAAGGATCAGCACCAGGCTCAGGCTCAGGATCAGCACCAGGCTCAGGAGCTCTAGGCCTACCCTCTCCACGCCGGACACATATGCCAGCTGTGTGCCAACCCCAACTATGATGCATACTGATGCGCTGTGTCCAAAGCACGCACCAACCCTAGGCCCACCCTGTGCCCACCTGTGTGGCTTCTCTCAGCTTGTGCCGCTGCTCTTGAAGCATGAGCACGCGTTGGTACCAGCCGTGCAGTGCGCGTCGCATGTACAACCGCTGGACTGCCACACGTGCCTGTAAGGCAGGGCGGGTGCATGCGGGGTGGGTGCATGCAGGGTGGGTGCATGCGGGGTGGGTGCATGCATGGCATCAGAGTGGAGGTCCGTTGAGCGGTATCGCTTGCCCTGGCCTTTTCCATCGCGCGATCACGCAGCTGATGGTGGCCGCAGAACAAACAGTCCAAGCTGGTCTCTGCGTGCTTGTGCTTGTGTGTGTGTTTGTGTGCGTGTGTGTGTGTGTGTGATTCGCATTGGGGGGCGTTGATTCAAGCACATTGGCAGCAATGTCGTGGGACTGTTCCTGGCGTGCAAAACAAGGCAACCGAACAGGCTGTGATGTGCTTTGCATGGAGCAAACACACACTCAGATGTCCTCAGCCATGGTAAATCAACCGAGGATGCATGCCAGCGTGGCAAATTGGACACATGTCCGTCCAACCCCATACCACGCATGTGGTAACCAAGCCTGACCCTACCTTAGCCATGAGTCTCCATGTGTTCACTGCGCGCATGACACACAAAGCATCCATGTCTCTGGCCAGCTGCCTGCCTCTGGCCGCCTCTGCCACCCATTGCTTCCAGCAGTCCAGCGCCCGCCGGCAGACCACCAGGCGGTTGGCATGCAGACCGCGCATGGAAACTGCGTCCTCAACATGCTGCAAAGAGAGGCATAGCATTGTTGAAATGATAACAAGTTCAGATGAAAGGTCGACTAAGGTTTGACGAAAGTTCTACTAGATTTAACAGCAGCTTGAAAGAAAACAAGAAGCTTGGCGGCTCAGCGGCACAACACTAGTCACCCAAGCGTGACACATGACCTCTTCATGACTGCTACGGTATTGCAAGATGCCTGCCAAGCAGAAGTAGTAGCGACCAAGCTAGCTTTCACTCACGCCTCTCCATGCAATCCAGGCGTTGTCCATGAGCCTGCCATAGTAGTGCACATCCGCCTGTGTCTCAGCAACCGTGTCCTGCCAGTGCCCCTTCCACTGATTCCATGCAGACACAAGCCGCATGTGGGTCCAGAAGTGCAGGGCGTGGGACAGCGTGGAACGCTTCTGTACGCGCACACGGGAAAGAAGAGAACCACATGAGCTGCGGCTGGCCATGCGAGATGACCGCCTGGACCCCGTTGAGAGTCGGTCACAGTACATCATCATATACAAATCAATCGCTCAAAGCACAACAACTTGACGTAGATGAGACGCCGTCCCTTCCTGACGTCATCAGTGACCGCCATGACCTTGTCCCTGTCACGGTATGTATGGCTGACAACTTTGCAACAGTTATACAACGGTTATGCATGATGCACATCGTAAACCCCACCCTCACACCGTACCTGTGCCCGGAGCTCCATGAGTTCCATCCAGCTGTTCCATGCCCTGCCCATGTGCACGTTTCTGAGAAACCGCAGCGCCTGCTCCACCTTGCTCTTGGCCTCTCTTCCGTCCAGCACAGCGCAGCGCCAGGTGGTGAAGGCTTCTGATAGCAGGCGGTTGAGCCGTTGCCTTAGAGCACCCTGTTCAAAAACAAACACACACAGGTGAACCAAAAGTAAAAGAGAGAAAGAGATTGAGAGAGTGTGAGAGGGAGGCAGCATTGACAGTTTCAGGGTAATAGATTATTGATCCTGGTTGCGACTGACAGCAGACAGTTGAACAGTCAGCATAGAGCACCCTGATGGGCGGCAGGGGCAATGTTAGGCCAATGTAGTACCTATGATGCTGCTGCTGCTGCTGCTGATGCTGATTGTCCAGGGTGCTGAATGTCCTGTCTGACAGCAGACAGTTGAACAGCCGAACGAGGTACAACACCAGACAAGCGCATGGGCTGCTCACCCGATCAGGCATGTCCATTGAACTGTGCCCTTATAAGCAGGTCACTGAAAGACTACCACCTAGAATTCCACCTTGACTTTCAGCCTCCGTTCCTTGTGCAGCAGCGCCCCTGCCCTCCACTGCGCCAGGGCCTCGCGCTGGGCCTTGAGTGCCATGGCAGCTAGGGCCTGTGGGGGGGCAAAGGCAAGGGTAAGGTAAGGGTAAGGAAAGGGTAAGGTAAGGGTAAGATTAGGGTAAGATATATGAATCATAATAGTCAAAAATTCATTTCAATCAAGGATTGCGCGCACGGATGTAAAGAGGCAACAACCCGGCTCCTGCATTATTATGACTTGTCGCTTTATGAATCGTATTGATTGACTTTGAGTTTTTGGGTCCCTGAGTTGCGGGACACATCCCTTATGCGCATTGCGCGCATCGACACGAATGTAAAAAGACAACAACAACAACAACAACAGCAACAACAACAAGAACAACAGCGATGGTGAGAAAGCCATCATAATTCCCAACAAATGTGCTTGCTTGTTTCATCATGTTGCGTGGAGAAGCGCCTGCTCCATATGCAACACGACGCAGCAACCCTATGCAGCCCTACCTTCCGTACCACTCTGCTGTACTGGACCCTGTATCTCCATGCAGCCCATGCAGTCCTGACCGTACGCGCCGCCACACGCGCATGGATGAGCCCCATGGCGCGCCGCATGCAGCGCAGGTACGGGGCGAGGGCTAGCCAGAAGTAGAAGGCACGCTGACGCTTCAAACCGCCCATGCTGCAGTTCGGGAATGGGGGTCCAGAAGCCACGTGAGAGGATGATGCACAGTTACGGTTCAAAACAGGACGGCCTGTACTGGACATGCACAATGGATTGATGCCTGTTCTGGGTGCAAAACAGGCGCTTCAACTGACCAACCGACCAACCTCCCAAACCGTTCAAGCCACCCATGCCGCATGTTGGGAAGGGGTCCCACAGATGATGATGATGCAGAATAAAGGAGTGAGACAGGAGGGGCCTGTACTGGACACGTGTGCAGTGAAGATAGACAAATGTACCGGATAGACACGCCTGTCCTGGCAAAAGCATAGGCCAGCTTAAAACGCAAACCAGCTTCACTGGCCCAACCCACCCAGCCCACCAAGTGGAATCAACAGACCAACTGACCAACCAACCCCAAACCACCTCACCTGAACAGCACGTGCTCCACCTTTGCGCTCCACTCCTTCATTCCCGCCGCCCGCTCCCGCCACCCCACAAACGCCCTTCGCATCAGCCCGCCCGCATACGCAAAGACAGCCGCGGCCGCCGCCTCACGTGCGTGGTAACGGTCAGAAACGTACATCCGCCACGTGTGCAGGGCCTGGGATAACGGCCAGGCCCGCCAGCGCTCGATGGCCATGGTGGCGGTGGTGCGGAGGGCGGGGTTGGCTGAGACTGTCTGAGCGATGGCGGCCTGGTAGGCGCGGCGTTGACGCAACTCCTGGGCCATCTCACTGCAGAAGCAGATGAAATCATGGCTCAGATTGATTGTTGGCGTCAGTTTCTAGTCAATTTGCGTTGGGCTTGCATCAGTTGCATCAGGTATTGTTGTTGTTGTTGTTGTCTTTTTACATCCGTGTCGATGCGCGCAATGCGCATAAGGGATGTGTCCCGCAACTCAGGGACCAAAAAACTCAAAGTCAATCAATATGAGTCATAAAGCGAAAAGTCATAATTATGCAGGAGCCTGGCAGTCAGTGGCAGAACAAGCTGTATCTTC
>QAXH01006403.1:13073-23460 GCA_004335635.1 Chloromonas sp. AAM2 | reverse complement strand
CTGTGCATCAACCCAGACAGACCATAACAGGCAGCATCTCAGTCAATAGCACCTATTCAAACCACAAATGAGAGTTCAGTCCAGACCGTCCAGGATAGCTTTACGCTTGGCCATAATTCTAATAAGGAAATTGGCAAGTCTTTTCCATGCATGCCCATTGTCCGGGTTCATGACATGCCTCATGTATGCATCGGGGTTGCCAGGGTAAGTGCCAACAGCAAAAACGTCTTCAAACTGCACCCGGATGTCAACATAGGCTTCACATTCCAAGACATGTTGTTGTTGTTGTTGTTGTTTACATGGCCTTCAGTCCGGGGAGGACAGCACAGCAGGGTGAAGGGAGAAGGGAAATAGCCGGTAACCTACTGGTCACCACTGCGATCTTGTCAACATCAAGCTAGTCAACAGCGTCAGGTATTGATAGGTTCCCTTGCCCCTTGTTTTCTTGCAATCCCAAACCGTCCTTGACCTTGATAGCGCTGCCGTCGCGCGCCAAGCGTGATTGACCTTCATTTCTGCCAGGTTCGTTTCTGCCCTCGGGCCTATTCCTGCCTTTGCTCCTGCCCTTCTTCTCCTTTCTTGCTCAGGGTAGGTCAGGGCGGTACACATCCCGTCTCATGTCCTTTGACGCTTCCCTGATGTAACTCATCAACCAAGCGTAGTTTACAACGGTCCAGGTGAAAAAGGGTCCTCGCCTTGCCCCTCTTACCTCCATCCGTAGAATGCCAGTTGCATGTGCCTTCCCAGCACCTTCTGCAGCACCAGCCTGAGCCTGGGCATCCGCTGTGCATGCGCCCGCCATGCGCCAAACACACCGCTGAGCGTTTCTCCCGCCAGCATGGAGGTGATGGAGCGGAACAGCTCCTCAGCGGTTTTTGTGGCGGTTACAACATGGGCAGTTTGTGCATGCCATGTGTGGAACGCAGCCGCAAGCGACCTGAGAAAGGCATGACATCACACACAAGAACCTGTTTGAAAATTTCTGAAAATGCGAAACTGATAAAAACGGACATTGGTTAATTCACAACAACAATGGTTGCAGGTGTAAGCACTTTCATGATCCATCCTGGGAGAATATCTATATGGGAGGGTTTTGGGCGCACCATGTGCAGAGCTTAGCGCAAGTCGCCTTGCATGTGGAGCAAGTGGTTGTCCTTGAAGACAAGATCAGTTACCTTGGCCTAACTCAATTTCAACGCCCTTGAAGGGTGGCTAAGGCGTGGCTAAGGCGTTGGTTCCAGTGGTCTAGTGCTGCCCCAGCCTCCCTTGCTTACCTGTTTGCCCATTTCTGAACAGCCCGTTTCTTGACAGTCATGAGGTACATGAACTCTAGCCACGAGTTCCAGGCGGACTGTGCACCGGGGAAGAGAAGTAAAATAGTGAGTATCACCATGACAATAGTAGAATAGTAAAAAAGTAGAAGTAGAATAGTCAGTATTACCATGATATCAAAATGGTCATACTTAATATTACTATAAATTAAGTATCAAATTGATACTATTCGTAAAGTATCAATTGTTAGTATGTAGTACCAATAAATTAAACTTGTGCCAGACAACAAGACAGTTGTCACCTAATTCTATGGCATAATTCCATGGCATAATTCTATGGCATAATTCTATGGCATAATTTTATGATTACAGGCAACGAGACAGCAAAAGGCCCAACAGGTTGGGCTGGCAAACAAAGCAGTTGATGTTCAGTGCTTATCACTCCCACAGGGCAGTAACATCGACATGATTGGCCGCACCCCCCTGACTCCAATCCACACAATCCTCGGGTGCAGAAACAAAGCACTGGCTGGCCTTTCCAGTATTACTATTGTCATTGCGAACATTGTTCTTCTTCTGAAGCTTATTCTTCTTCTCATTCGTATTGTTATTATTGATAATATTATTACTATTGGCAGTGCCTCACCAGCATTGTCTTGTTTGCCATCTTGCTGATGATCTGAGCCGCTGCCTGCCGCATGTTGCTGCACCACTGCTGGAAGTCCCTCCAGGCCTGCCAGGCTAGTGCCAGGTGCCGGTTGAGCCAGAAGCACAGGGCCTTGCATGCACGCTCATGGGCAGCGCGACGGTCCTGACATGCACACAAGCGTGGGAACAGCCTTCGTATACGTTGGTGTGATCGAGTTTCAAGGCTAGCTGTCAAGACGTACCACGTGAAAGGCACAGGCACAGGTGCATGGGATGATTACCATGCACGTCTGACCCTAGGCCATAACTGGCAAGAGCCGCATGCATGAGCTCAACTTGTTCTCAGTCTGCCTTCAGCCCCGTTAAACCCCGCCCACACACTGTCCTGTCAAGCTCCTGATTGTTCCCAAAACCATCACCACATTCGCAGAGCTCAGCTGGACCCTCCTTCCAGACCCGAAACATGTCCCCAGAATCCCCTGGCTACTGTTGCTGTCTAGCAAATGCTTGACACCCCAAACGTTTGCCGGTCGGTCCGTGTCTGATTTCGTAAGCTTGTTTGTACTTCTTCTTCTTCTTTTGCAGGCTTAAATATGTAGTTCTGAATGCTGGGAAAACCCACTGCCCGGACCCACCATGACCACTGCCCGCCACTGCTGCCAGGCCGCTGACATCTGCCTGTTGGCCCAACGCCCCGCCACCGTCCTGGCCGTTACCACCAGGTGATGCCTGTGCGTGTGCGCGTGTGTGTGCGTACGTGAGAGAGAGTAAGCCAGAGAGAGAGAGAGAGAGAGAGAGAGAGAGAGAGAGTGTGCGTGCACCATACATTGAAAGCTGTATCATGGAAAAGACAAGCGTCAAGAGTGCACAGCTAATCCGACGAAGCATACGGAGTTCTCTGACCATCATAGCACTGACACCTGTGTGTGCGGGCTGCCTCATATGCCTGCACCATTTTCCCATTGTATGGTACACGCAATGCCAGCACTGCACACGCCAATTCAAGCAGCAAGCGGCAGCTGCGCCATGAAATGGCCACAGTTCATATGCCTGTGTTTTACTACTGTTTTACGTTTCATAAGGTGGGTGGTCATCACATGCAGGGTGCCAATTAGTTTTCCCAGCAAACGCAGAGCGTGAGACGCTGAACCACACAGCATCGGCACATGTGTGCGCTGACCGCTGACATGCACACACCTGTGTGCGCTGCGTGCGTGCCAGTGTTTGAATGCCATGGACAGCGTGTTCCCAGTCCACATGGCCAGGGCCAGCTGGAGCTTGGCACCCATGCGCCACAGGAGAAGAACCTGAGGAACAGGGTCAGCATGGGGGTCAGCATGGGGGTCAGCATGGGGGTCAGCATGGGGGTCAGCATACGGGTCAGCATGGGGGTCAGCATGGGGGTCAGCATGGGGGTCAGCACGGGGGTCAGCACGGGGGTCAGCACGGGGGTCAGCATGGGGGTGAGCATTGGGATGAGCATTGGGGTCAGCATGGGATCAGCATTGGGGCCAGCATTGGGGTCAGCATTGGGGTCAGCACTGGGTCAGAAAGGATAGTTAGGCATGCCGGCATAGCTAAACTTTTTGGCTGTTTGTCTTTTTGGGTTGTAAAGGGTAGGCTATGGAAAATCGATTAGCTGGCCAATACTCCTCCAAGGAGAAACCAGCTGGTCCTGACTGCAGTGCTCCGGCATCCCTGATCCCTTAGCAGCTTGATGTCTACCCGTACCTGTTTGCCCTTGGTCAGCTTGAAGTGGTGATCCGCTGTCCGTTTCTTCTGGCACCAGTCCACGTTGCGCCGCAGCCGCTCAAAGCCAATGCTCAGCTCACGGTTCTGCATGCGCCGGACAATCTGCAGACAGCCGAACACTTGGAAGCACTGATCGACTAAATAATTATTTGTCATCCTCCTACGACAACACAGTCATTAATGTAACTAACTACCTAACCAACTTGGTTGGCATTGTTATGGGTTTGACGTGAAAGTTACCCCTGAATTCTAGTACTAGACAGCTGCCAAGAGCTAGCTGAACTGGACATGCATTGAGCAATGGCAGAGGCCAGGGGGCAGGCTGGCTAGGGCGTAATTTCCTTTTCCTTTTCTCATGGGCATAGAACTCACACATGCATGCATGCCAATGCACATGTCTCCATGCACATGCCGCACACCAGACAGGAAATAATACCAGCCTGGCCCCCCTCCCAGCCCAGGCAAATCTTTTCACTCGCTCCTCACCTGCTGTGCCCGCTCCATGACCTCCCCCCGGCGCAGGGCAGCTTCCCGCCATGCGTTGAATGTACACGCCAGGCCCCGGAACAGCATGTGACGGATGACCTGCGGGAATAAAACACGGGGCAACAAATTGAAAATGATAACAAATGGTTTGCAAGCTACGCACAGACATGGCCTTACCACACTAGAAGCAACCCATTGGCTTTGGACCTGTTGGTTACGCCACCAGCTGCATAAGAGACCAGGAAAACACAGCCGCATTTGAAACCCAATGAACACAAACCCTAAACCCATTGTTGTGAGACCCATGAATCGAAGACGTGTCCTCGGCACAAGACTGCAAGAACCCCTGCCCAGTGTTTTGTTTGTGCCCCTTTCCGTCATTGTCCGCCTGTTACTGTGTAGAAGAAAATTCCTAGAGGTTCCATCCTCCACCATGCACTCCAACACACCCATACACCAACCTCCATCCACTCCCATGCAACTATCCCCTTGCCCCATGCACCCGCCCCCAGGCACCCACCCCCATGCACCTACCCCCTTTGCCCTGACACACTGCTCGTGGTAATCCATCCAGCTGTTCCATGCCCTGCCCACGAGCAGATTGCGCAGGTGCCCGATGGCCTTGTTGTCGGCCCACTCCCCGCTGCGCTTGATCACAATCCACTCGCGCCATGTCACCAGGCAGTCGTAAAGCACCTGGGTAGCAAACAAGAAGCAAGTCAAGCGTGCAGTGAATGTGGCCAGGAAGCCATGTGGGCCTCGCAAGACCAGGAAATGTGGCTGTGCATGCATGGGCGAAAAGTCATGGAAGCGGCAGCCAGGACTGCCAGGACATGGGCTTTGAATGATGTACCACCAAATGACCATGTGGAGGGCAAAGCCTGTGTAACTTCGGCCTCTGTCTCTTCCTCTCCCTCTCCCTCTCCCTCTCTCTCCCTCTCCCTCTCTCTCCCTCCCTCTGTCCCTCTCTCCCTCTCTCCCTCCCTCCCTCTCTCTCTCCCTCTCTCTTTCTCTCCCTCTGTGTGTGTGTTTGTTGTTGTTGTTGTTGTTGACATGGCCTTCAGTCCGGGGAGCATGTGGCAGGTAGACTTGGAATACATTGTATATGTGCAGTGTGTATGTGAGTGTGAGTGTGTGGGGGAGGACTGCTCAGCAGGGGCAAGGGGGGAAGGAAAATAGGTGACCTATTCGTCACCACTGCACCCTAAGCAACAACCGCACTGTGTGTGTGTGTGTGTGTGTGTGTGTGTGTGTGGACGGTTTGCCATTGTGAGCGCTTCTTCATGCTATCATAAGGAACAGTCAGATCTCAACAGCGCAAACTCATTTTCGCCTCCCCAGTACGACTGTGAATTTGACGCCTCAGCACTGGGGAGGAATCCTGCCACCACCCGCCATGCTCAAACCCTAAACCCAAACCCTAATCAGATGCGCGTGGCAATCATTTGCCGCACACCTGTTTGTGTGTCCTCCCCAGCATGGCTGTGAACTTGACCCGAATCTCCCTCCAATATCCCGCCACAGCCCGCCATGCCTTAAGGGTGCGCTGAAGTGTGACCAGCCGGTGTTTGAGTGACAGTGCATGGCACATCTGACGCCGGAGCGTGTACCACCTGTGGAGGTTACGCACGTGCAGAGCCAGGGGCAGCTTATGGTGCCGCAGACCAAACGTTGTGGGCGCTTACCAGCCCCTACAATACCCCTCTAGCGAAAAGTTATTAACCAGCCAAAACACGGATTGTGACATGGTGGCCATTCTCGCTTCACAATCTATGCTAGACAATACCTAGACAATAACAAGAAAAGCTACAAGCTAGGAAAGAAAGAAAGCTAGAAAAGCTAGAAGCCAGAAAATACTTAGAAAAGCTAGACAATTGTAAATGTGATACGCTGATATGAAACGATGGAAAAACACATTTTGAATTCCACGCACCTCAGCACACTGAATGCCATGCGCTGTCTGGTGCCCATCCAATGCAGTGCAGCCCTGAAGGCCTGTCCCCGCTTGCCATGCGCCATGCACACAAACCGACGCCAAGAGGCAAACGCCTCACGGAGGGTGGCACTTAGCATCTGCAGGCAACAGGAAGACAAGTGTAGCAGTGGGGCTGGGCTAGTGTGAGCGAGTCAAGCTTCTGAAGGCCAACAGAAAAGGCCCTGGGTTGGCCAGGGCACCAAACATGTGAACAAAAAGCAAACAGCAAAAAGCGTGCCGCAAACATGGCATGAGATCATGTCGGTACATCACATGGAGTACATCATGGGTTGAGGACAAGCAAATCCGAATCCCATCCTGTAAAAAATGTACCTTCTCACATACACGTCAACTGTCAACTACCGGTGCCAAACACTGATGTTCACACCGTTTGCACGCTTGAACACCCCCACACTCGCGTCTGTGCTAATCCAGACCCACCTGTTCGCACACCCCCATCAGTTTTGACTCCAGGAGCCTAGCCAGGCACACCCGCTGCCCCAACGCCCGCAGCGCGCGCCGCTCGAGTCCCGCCAGGTACCGCCCCCGTGCATCCCGCGAGCGGCGCTTGCGTGCGGCGTTAGCTCGAAGCACAAACAGGGCGTAGGCCAGAGTGCGGCCAGTCAGAACTGACAGATAGGCAATGGCTCTGGAGTTGAGATCAGCCTGCAGATGCAGTGGAAGTGCGGAAAGTGTGGTTGAGACGTGGTTTGTGACGCTGCATCCTCGCGGATGTTCCTGAGCCCCATGCACACTTGTGCAAACGTGCAAGCGTCACATGCACTGCAACCGTCAGCACACAACACCCCCATCGAGAACTGATGGGTAAGTCAAGGCCCTGGGAGTGAAGGAGGGTTGACACTACCATACTTCTAGGTTGAAAAGCCTAACCCAGCAGCCCAAACCCGGCACCAGCCTGCACACAAGTGGAAAGGACGCACTGTGATGTGCTCACAGCGCTTGGTATTGCAGTCTCTTGAATGCACCGCCTGTGTCCACTTCCCGTTATGCGTCATCATCCAGTCATTATTACACTCTCTCACATGCTCACACTCTCTTAAACACACTGGTCGGATTGTTCCATACCATCCATGTATCATCGACTCTCTCTCTCTCTCTCCACACTCTCACTCTCATACACTCTCTCACACTCTCACTCACACCCTTTTCCTTTCCTCTAACACACACCTTGTACAATGCCCAGTCCTTCCATCTGCCAAAGGCTCGACCCATAGCTGCCCTATACCAGTGCACCAGGGCAGCGGTCAGGCGTGCCTTGCATGCCACACGCCCCTGTGTTGCCTCCTGCCATGCCAGGAAGCAGCGGCCCAGCACCCCGCCTATCCAGTGGGCCAGGGCACGACGCACCTACGCATGAGACACAGCATGAGCATGGGCAGACCGAAGCAAACAGCATGTGTGTGTGTGTGTGTGTGTGTGTGTGTGTGTGTGTGTGCGCGCCCAAGACCCCGCCTATCCAGTGGGCCAGGGCACGACGCACCTACGCAAGGATAGTGTGTATGCATGGACATGCACATGAAGAATAGCATGGGAATGGGTGTGCGTGTGTGCTGTACATGGTACATCATGTGCGACAGACTAATCACAAAGTATCTGTGGCACTTACAAGCTGCAAAGCATGGAGTACAGCAAGCCATGTATGTTGATGTTATGAATGGTGACAGTTGTTGCTCTATGATGATAGCTAGTAGCACGTCTGCATGCCTTGGATGTGTTGCACAGGCCGACAACCCTTCTGCAATGCCGTAGTATCTCACATTAGCATGCTTGGCTGCCAGCCCCGCTGTTGCCTGCTTCCAATGTTCCATGACCTCCATGCGCCGCTGGGTCTGGGTGTGGGTCAGGTGCAGCAGTGCACGGCCCAGCTTGTCCTGCGGAGTTGGGATAGAAAGGAGTGGTTGGCAAACAAGTCCTGGTGTTTGAAGGAAAAGAACAGAGAGAGAGAGAGAGAAAAGCATCACGCCTAGAAATCGCTTACTAAGAAAAAGCTTTCCTGACAGCACAAATTGGTTGGCATAGACAAGTATGACTAGGTAGGTGGAAAAAGGGAAAATGAGGTAGGAGACTCTTATCAAGAGGAAACTCTTCGCCGAGAAAGAACGAGGAACAATGCAACTCACATCTGTTGGCATTCACCACCATTGGCTGACATTGACTGCGTGGCGTGGCCTGCTGAGCCAGAGCTGTTCCAGACCTTCATCAACTGCCATCAGGTGATGAGAGCAGTGATGATACCACCACAACAGGGGTACTCATTCCACAACAACTACCTGGTATGTTTGCCATTGGCCCAGCCAGCCCACAAACACCATGTCCATCAGCCGCGCCCGGTGGTGCTCGCCCGCCCGCAGCCACCTAGCCTTCTTGCGCCGCCACTGCATAGTCCGCGCCCGCCATCCCGCCATGGCTGCACGCCCCATGCGCTTCTGAATCCACAAATAATCTTCAAACTTCTCAAACATTTAATGCGCAGGCATACAATGCAATGTGCGCGCCCATGCCACCTGCTCCATCCGCTTCTAACGCTACAGCTTATTTACGCAAACCTGCAATGCACAGTTTATACATTGTGACCCTATCCTGCCCACGCTGTGCGTCCCATCAACTGCTGCACTGTCCTACAAAGCACCGCCCGCATCTGAGTTCACGAATCATCAGGTTCTCTGATTATCTTCATCCAATCCATTGGCATGGCTGGAACAATCCAGGCCTTGATTGATCCAAAGTAATAGCAAACTAGCTAAGGCTTCGGGTTGACTAGCAGCAGCATTTGTTCCCTTATATATCAAGGACGACCTACCTCCCAATGCACAGCCGCGCCGAGTTCCCTGGCCCGCCCCGCCGCGGACCAGAGCACGGCCTGCCTCAGTGCCCGCAAGGCCCGAGCGACCGTCCGCCTGAGTATGCAATCAAACGGTTTACCTCATTTCCACGCTGTTGTCGTTGCTGTTACATCGACCAATCAATATCAATCATTCAATCAATTAATCGACCCTCAGCCCAAAGCCGATTCAGGCCTTCATGTCTTTAACATGCATACACATGCCACATGCCGTCGGAGCTGCAGTTTCTACATAAGCGAGGCCCCTCCTACCCGGCCGAGGAAAAGACAACACTGTAAGCCATACCTGGCGCTCCGCTCCCAGCCCGTCTCAACCAGCCTCCGCTGCTCAGCCCGAATAGCAGCCGCCAACCTCCAGGCGTGTAGCAGTCGGTTTCTGCGGTCGCGCTGCACTTGGGCCACGGCCGCTTCCCGCTTTTCACGTCGCTGTTGGCGGAAGTGTGTGATGGCACGCCAGTGGCGGAGCGTGCGGGTGGCGGCAGAAACCGCCAGGCGACCCTGCACACAGATGTGTGTAGCGCTTGCCTACTGCTCTGAAGTCGTCATTCCAATCAGTACCACGACTTTGCACGAAGCATCGCCTTGTTCCCAACAAACACAGGTGCGTTCATTTGAAAAACCGCATGCAACTTCAGTAGACACCAGGCATTTATGAACGTGGCCTGCAATACAGAATTTCTGTGTGGCAGAGTACTGCCGCAGAGCCATGCACACAGCGTTTGGTCGGTGTTGTGTGTACAAGAGTCAGGACTAGCAAGGGCTGGATAGAAGGTGGCCCATCTCATAGCATAGTCCAGGCAAGGAATACGCCGGAACTGGCCGTTTCACCAAGCACTATCAGTAGACATTGCAAAACGAAGGCCTGCACAGCAATACTTTTGATGTGCAACCAGTTTTATTTTTTTTATTTTTTTTATGACACTGAGTCAAAATCTTTTATCAAGCATATGCGAGAACTGAATCACACAATCGTGTGATTCAGCTGCAAAGAAGCCAGCGTGAGCTCCAACGTAAGGCCCTACCTTGACGTGGTTTGCCCTCTGTGCCCGTTTCCAGTGCAGTTGCATGCGCCGCCATGCAGTTGACTTGATGCGATGCACCTCCGCTTGAAGGATCGCATTGAACGCCTGTGCATTTGGCGTGAGGCGAGTGACATGTGTGAGGGAAACGTGTCACAAGTGTGAGTGTGACTGCCAGCCACCAGAGATTGGGAATACATGCCGACAAACCCCATTTTGTACCTACCCAAGCCACAGCGCAACTTCCAAACCCTAATTCTGAACCAGCAACTCGGTTATTTCAGTTCACCTGAAACTCGTGGCTAAGATGCATGGTGCCCTGATGGATAGTGACGTAGATGCATGGAGACCTGATGGATAGTGACGTAGATGC
>QAXH01006402.1:29495-45976 GCA_004335635.1 Chloromonas sp. AAM2 | reverse complement strand
CCCCCTCCCCCACCCTCCACCCTTCCCACCGGCTACCAGCTGGAGCAGATACCCATAGTCAACTTCCAGGGCTGTTTTTACATCTGCGGGCTCCGGGGCCTGCGCTTTGTGAGCTACAAGAATCCCTCCACAACCCGCGCAGGCGACGTGGCTGCTGTCAACGCCGCCCTGAAGGTGAGGTGCCAAGGAGTGTGTCCGGGTGGGCCTAACAAGTTTTTTTTGTAATGGCTTGTTAAAGCAAGCCCTAGCTGGTAAACGGGCAAGACTTTTGTTCTTGTTGCCGTTGCCTTCACTCATCGCAGGCTTTGAAAATGTTCCTACCTTTTTAAATAAACTCCAAGCATAAACTCCAGCAAGCATAAACTATAAACTTCAGCAAGCTGCTGGTCAGAACCTGAGTGGTGCTTTCAGTGGAGTACAGGATTGCGCGGGATAATGCTAGCTTGATTCAGCTGCATACTGCACATAACAGCTCCCCAGTTGATGTTTAGGTAAAAACCTATATAGCAACAAACTTTTCACGTACAAAAACCTGAACGATACTCGTGGAAGATACTCGTTCAAGATACTCGCTGCGCTTGTGTACGATACTCGTTCAAGATACTCGTTCACGTGCTGACCAGCGTATAAGACCAGCACCAGCAATCAACGTGGGGAGTCAGCGCGATTTAAAACTGGCAGGGGTTGAACTCGGATCATGGCCCTCTGCCAGACGATGAGAAAGGAATCAAGGAGTGCCGCAGAGTGGCAACACCAGTCGGTTTTGCAAATCACGGTCACGATAACAGACGTAGGTTGCGTGTGCGCAGGTGGTGCCAAGGCTGTACGTGAACGACAACACTCAAGCCGGACAGTGCCCCATCGCGACAGGCGTTGACAACATCACACTGGGAGATTGCAATCAAAATCTGCCCTGCGTCTGTGGGCCGCCATAAGCACATGCCCCCAAACCTTTCTTATTTTCTTGCCCACTGAGTTTGCCCACTAAACGATTGGGTTAGGGTTATCTTGGGGTTAGGGCAGTTGCATCAGTGTTGGGCACCGTGGATTTCTCATGAACGCTTTTGAACGCTTTTCGTCCACATGACAAGAAATCAAGGGGCGCTACAGGCTGAGTAGACAAGTCTTGAGCCAAAACGACGCAAAGCAGGCTGGGCCCCCGTGACCTGACAGTCGTGTTAGTGAGCAGTGGTCATTCCTTGCTGACCAGTGCTCAGTCGTCAAGCACTTCTCCAGTTCAATCCAGTGATCACGACCATGTAATAGGTAGGTTCATGGCTATCCTCCTCCCTTCTTGGGTCTGCCGCACAGTTGCGCCTTCAGAACATCAGGTGGCAAGGCAATACCTAAAATGTAAGACCTGGCACTCGTTTTTCCAACAGTTTTTGCTTGGTGCGCAGGGTCCAGCGGTCTTGCTGTCTGATTGCATTCGGAACGAAGTTCAAAGTGGCAGGCTGGCAGGCTGTAGCTGACCAGAGGAGGGTGTGTCTGATTCCTCAACCCCCAGTGCGAAAAAGTTTGATACGCCAGGTACTAGGGCGGACCCACTGAAAACCTGTTAGTCCTGTTAGTCCTGTTAGTCCGTCTTTGCTCCCGGTCATGGACGTTGACGCGATGCAGGCCACAGCAGGTGGCATACCCATCGGCGTCTTGCTGGTACGTTAGGGGCCTGCAAGATAAAGTGGCACCACACCTGCTGCACAGAGGCGTCCTGCTGGACCCTCCGGGCTGTGGGCCCGCCACCGTGTAATCATTGCGATTAAATCTACACCACGCCCCACCTACAGATCGACCCTCACGTGTCTAAGAGCACGGTCAATGAGCAGCAGGAAACATGCACGAGTGGACCCAACCCAGGCATCAGAGGCACCATTGATACCCAACAGCCTGCAAGCACTTCCTCCCCTGCATTCCACGCACGAATGCAATGCATGACATCTCCATCCAATGCCCAGCTGTACATTCGGCATTGGTTCATCAGCCCACCGTCACATGGCATCAGTGCATGAGGCCTCCATGCGCGCGGTGTGCATGATGAAGGGTGTGTGGTGCCTCCATGGCACGTGCAGTGTGCATGGCGCGTCGTGCATGAGGCCGTCACGCATGCAGTATGCATGGCATCGGCATTTCAGGCCTCCATGCATGCACTTTACGTGGCACGGGGTGTTCTTGGTGGGCCTCCAGGCCCTGAACTGCCCGAGATTGGCTCTGGGACAGACAAGCAGTGTCAGCCATGCCCACTCCCACGCCCCAATCCTCCCGTGCCGCCGTCATCTCCCAATGACACGGGGCCCCTGGAAACTGCACCACGCCCTTGGCTGCAACCTCTGCCCCTCCGCCTTGCCCCCCATCCCTTCCATGATTTGTGGGGGCCGCACAGCTGCCTGCCTTGTGGGGGCCGCACAGCTGCCTGCCTTGTGGGGGCCGCACAGCTGCCTGCCTTGTTACATGTTTCCACATGACTTGGCGTTCGACAGATCACGTGGCCCCCCATGGCCCTTACAACTCACTCTTGATGGCCTCGGCTATGGCCTGGGCCAAGGCCAGGTGGTCGGCTTGAACGGCCTTGGCTTCCACGCACAGCTGTGCACGTTCCTCGTGCTCCACGACATCCCTGGGCTCCATCTCCTGTAGAGCAGAAATGACCTGGTCTAGGTCAAGCTGGCACCTGCATGAAACAAAGAGGCCACAGGAAGTGACAGCACCTGAGCCCTCCAGTGGACAGGATTGTCAAAGCACATTTCATGGCTGTTTGGGCTACATGTCTGCCGTGTTCTGCAGGCTGCGTCTGACCACCAGCATATGGGCAGGCATGGCCCCACGGCAAGCCACTGTTCGTAGGGGTACCAAGTACGCACTCGGTGAGGGAGCTGGTCAGAAATAGTAGCCTAGTGAAGTCAGTCAAGCTGTGACAGTTGCTTTGCGCCGCTTGGATTGTGCCTCGAAGCAAGCAGAGTCAACCTAAGCATGACAGTCAGCAGAACGGATTGGCATGGAGCTGCAGAACAGCCTGATACAGTCAGAGTCGTCAGCTGAGTGTCTGAGGTCTGAGTTTCAAGCCTTGTCTGCGCATCTCAGCAAAATTGAACAGCATACTCCATGCAGAGTCCTTAAACGGCCGGCAACCGGCAGGGGTTGCCTGGACCGGCACAGGACTCCAACCCTGGGAACTGACTCAAACCTGAACAGATCTTTGTTATCAACATAAAAACAAGTTTTTTGGGTTTGGCACGGCAGACCTAGCCATCTGCTTTCACGTGCATATGCCTGGCATTATCAGGCTCAGCAAGCACCTAAGCACTCGTTGTAGCGAACAATAGAAGGCACTGACATGCTAGGATTGCCAGTATGTGTGCTGTACGGGTGGCAGAGTGGCCGGGTTACAGTACTGGCAAGGCGGGACGGAAGATTGGAGGCGCGACTGGTCGCCAGTGTGAAGATAAGAGCGGCAGCTGGTGGTAGAGCAGGCTGGAGGCGTGTGAAGGCGTCGGCAAGAGCAGTAGCAGGAGGCGCCAGCAGGAATTGATGGTCACAATATATCACAAATTTAATAGTGCCAAAAAACAAAACATCAGATGCATAGATGCAATACATAAAGATCTGTGTCTGTGTCAAAATTCAAGTTCAGCTGAGGATGCCCTACGGGCAGCTGCAAACACAGCAAGACAGTCAAGCATGTGAAGGCGGAGAGGAGTAGGCATGCTGGAGTGACCACGGCCGAGAACTGGGTTTGGCTGCGCTGAAGGTTGAGAACCCGCTGAGCTGACCTATAAAACTGTACAGTGGCATGAAGGATACCAGGAGGCACTGAAGACTGAAGCGCAGGTTGGTACCGCAGCCACGATGACAGCAGGTCAGCTTTTCTTGTAAAGGGCTATACATATTACTGCTCAATGTTGCAGACACTAAGTCAGTCAATCAGTCAGTCAGTAAGTCACTGCGCTTGCATGACAGTTTACTATGCTGCCGCAGAGAAACGTAGCTCTGTTGCACAAACCCAACCTAGAAATCTTGGGATTGTTACACAACAAAGCCTTGCCAAGTACCTTGCCATATATCTCTCGGGTCTCAGACCATTCGCTCTTGCAATGTGCAATGCTCTCGTCAAAGCATGCAACTATCAGTATGTAAAGTAAGTATCATTGGACATACACCTGCCAGTGGGGCGCCCCAACAAGCTCATTATCAGCAGCTCCTGCAGCCGTCTTGCCTCGCATCCAACGAAATTGTTATTGTAGAGTGCGCTCGTTGTCACTGTGTGACTGACAACTATAAAGTGTTATCATTACAGAATGCATCGATTGCAAAGGTTCCCCACATAGCGGTACATGTAGGGCCGTCCACTGCATTCAAATCATGTGTGGTCTTTGTTCTAGGCGACTCATCAATGCGCTGCCAAAGACTCACCAGTAGGCAATCATAAGTCGCCGTGTGATTGTATCAAGCCCAAGAAAATCTGACCCTGTTCCTGTTCCAGGCATGCCGTGCTGTCAACGGCGTGCACCGGGCTTTACGTAGGTTCGTACCCAGTGCTCAGTGCTGTTCGCAGCGTTGGCTCTGGAGCTCATGTTTACCTCCCTGCGGCACACCGGGCACTTGTCGTGCTCCATGTCACGCATTGTGCGCACGCAGTCCCGGCAGCATACCGCATGACCGCACTCAAATCGGAACTCCCGTGGCTTGCTCATGCAACTTATGCACATCTTGGGACTGATCATCACGTCAACCGCGCCTAGGCGGAGCTTGACAGCTTCGCCCAGTTCGAAGACCAGGGCACGGCGGTCACGTGGCAGGCTCTGCTCCAGGCCTCGTCCGGCCTGCTCTCGGTCGATCGTTTTGATGCCAAACAGGCTTCCCATGTCAGCAGCCACCATGGTACCCTTGGACGGGAACAGGAACAAAACAACGGCCAGCCGGGAGTTGTCGGGGATGTCCGGCAGCGGAATGTCACAACCCGGATACCGGCCCACCAGCACGGGTTTGTTTGACGTGCAGGAGGTTGTGTACTCCTTCCCTTCACACCATATGCTGAGCTCCTCAGGCGCAGGCGTCGCAGCGCCCCTGGTGCCGGAGCGGTTCGGAACCGACCTGACAATATCTGATGCTGCATCGAAGAACTGCTGCTTCCACCAGTCTGGGCTCAGGGTGTGCCTGCCCTCGTACTGCATCTCAAACAACATCTCGTACGTCTCCCGCAGCTGCTCCCCCGCCCTGCTGCGGCTGATCTGTGCTGCTGCTGACTCGTCCCAGATTGACGGACCCGTCGAAATACAAGACAAAAAATCAGCATTCCCTGCTGATGGCAGCATCTGGCGGACTGCTGTACTCAGTCTCTGTGATGGCATGATCCTGGCAGCGGACGCAGGCACCCTCTCTGTGCGGCTCTGCATGTGTGGGGTTGGTGCGTTGGTTTAGTCGTCGTGCAGCAGGGCTGATAGAGTGTGCCAAAGGAAGGGTAAAGAAGACTTGAATCCTGAATGCCTTGGCAGTCTGATCACAATTCTCAACAACTCATTACTACAACTCCCATCCACGATGTAAAAAAAAGAAGTTTGCCAGTTCTTGTGTGAATAGGTCTGTATTACCGCCAGGAACCGGTTGCTGCGGATGACCCGCGAAGCCCTGTTGCGCCAGCTGCGACGCTCTCGAGTCTGCAACGCAAGGCTGCAACACTCTGTGCACGAGTCGGAGATGACGGAAGGTTTTGAGCTGCTTTTAGATGACCGAAAACCGTAAACTGCGCATCGATGGAGGTAACTCGATTACATCGTGAGCCTAGTAAACATATACCGCTTTTCTTCGATGACATTAATGTACCGCTTCGTTGTAAAAGCTTTGGCTTTGGCTTGTTATGTCCAATTAGGCTCACGGCCTAGGCTCACCACTGCAAATGAGTTCACCGCCTTTGCCTGGCATTGCCTTGTGCGGTGGCCTTTTGTGAAGTGCTGAGCTTCTGATAACTCGCGCCAGGCTGTCACGCTCCATTCTTCAGCCCCAGACCGTAAAGAATACTCACTTGCTTCGCAGACTTGGCGCGTTGACGCCTGTGAACAGAACCAGAGCACAGTTGCGTGTATCATAAAGCCTATCGTCAGCGCGTTGCCACACGCACAGCAGTGATGTGGCATTGCTTAAGTGTGCAGATTGCCATGGAGTGTCCGGACAAGCAACACGCGACTGGTTCTGTAGCCGCACCCACCGGTGTGGCAGCCATCCGAGCCTGAAAGGCCATCGCCGTGAGCTGGAAATCAAGGAATAAATTACAGCCGGATGTAAGGAACGAGGTCAATGCCAGCCTCCAGTTGCCAGGGTTGCCCGTCGCAACATGCCGTATTTGTGTACGGCAACTGTGCTGGCGTCAATTAACTAAACGGGCGCCATGGGCGCGCCTGCAAAGTTGAGTCAGGTCCATTCCTTTCCTTTCCTGCCAGGTATTTGGTCACGGCTATCTGGCACATCGAGTTGTACAATGCATCTGGCTCCTGTCCACTTGTGGGTTCAAACTCATGTTGCAGATTTCCAGTGACAGTCCAATCATGTATGACATAGCCTGCCATGTCGCAGCCTGCCATGTTGCAGATTCACATGTCCCGCCAACCACAAACACCATGCAGGCACTTGTGGGTTCAGTCTGACATGGCACGAGCTTGCACAGGCTTCCAGCTTCTCTCTGCTGCCACACTAGGTCATCTGGCTAAAGACATCTGACAGGACATCAGTTGTAAAAGTGGTGAGCTTTTGCAGTTCCGGGAATGCACGGGGAAGAGACAAGAGACAAGTTGACAAGCTGACCCCAGGGTGGTTGTTGTTGTTGTTGTTGTTGTTGTTGTCTTTTTACATCCGTGTCGATGCGCACAATGCGCATAAGGGATGTGTCCCGCAACTCAGGGACAAAAAAACTCAAAGTCAATCAATACGAGTCATAAAGCAAAAAGTCATAATAATGCAGGAGCCTGGCAATCAGTGGCAGAACAAGCTGCATCTTCCAAAACACCACCTGAAATGCGCCCAGGCGTTAACACAGCCTCCCACCAGCAAGGCCAACACGGCCGGCTGGGGTTCCACCGCATGCATTTGCCGGGCGGGTATGCCAGGACCGTGGCATCGGCAACTAAGGGCTATGGTGGTAATAGCCATGCATGGGGGACTGACGAGAGGAAGACTGTGCATCAACGCGGACAGACCATAACTGGCAGCATCTCAGTCAACAGCACCTATTCAAACCACAAATGAGAGTTCAGTCCAGGATAGCTTTACGCTTGGCCATAATTCTACTGAGGAAATTGGCAAGTCTTTTCCATGCATGCCCATTGTCCGGGTTCATGACATGCCTCATGTATGCATCGGGTTTGCCAGGGTCAGTGCCAACAGCGAAAACGTCTTGAAACTGCACCCGAATGTCAACATAGGCTTCACATTCCAAGACATGCAGCTCATCTTCTCTAGCCCCAGCCTCGCAGCAGCGGCAAAAGCGCTGATCACGTGGTCTTCAGTGGGTACTGTACTATTGGTCGTTACTGAGACGCCCAAGAGCGGTCTTGTTTTGAAGAGAAAAGGCTGGATCTCTGAAGTACATGGAACCATCAATTATCTGATACATACACTTCTAACATGTGTGCTGTCATCACATCACTTTACAAAGGCACATGTTATGGCTGCCTGGGCCTGGCGTCAGCTTGTGTTACCCTGTGCTAGGAGCAGCACAACATGTGGGCAAGCTGGAAATATTCTGAGATGGTGTCTGTTGTCAAAGTATGCCGCTTACATAATTGAATACCATTCTGAGCAACAATACCATTCTGAAGCAATGAGGAACAATGACAGTTCATATCACAATAACTGTAGACTGCATCCAATGAACGTGATTGCGTCTATTTGATTTGAATGACTTCTAAGGGCTTCATGTCACTCGATGTGCTCAGCAAGCCGTAATTCGCCGTCAGTCATGCGCAAGCAAGCCCGAAGCTGGGACGCAGGGGGGCTCGGTCAATCGTTGCAGGTTTCCAGGCAGGGCTATTATACTGGCAGCAGAAACAACTTGCAGTGACAGCGCACCAAAACATGTGCTGGTTATACAGACAAATGCACCGTGTATACAATCTGGCTGACATAACTGCTATTGCTGGCTCGAATTCTGGACTTGTAGGGTATCGTGAGCTTGAACAACGCCTCTCCATGGCTCAGGACTGGCAACACCACCTCAATACTGCATTTTGCCCCAGAGCCCCTGCGCCCAGCGCTGGTTTGCACAATGCTGCCTGTACCTTGCACCGCTGCCAGTGGGCCCTGCTCCAGTATCAGCTCACGTTGCTCAGGATCAATGCATTCAAACTCTAGCACCAGCACGCCCGCCACCCCTGGCCGGACAGTGCGTCGGATGACCTGCTCCCGCTGCAGAGGCAGCACGCAGTGACACATGGGCATGTAGTGCCAGCTCACAAACTGAACCAGGCTGGGGGGTACCCTTCCAGCGCCCAACAGTGCCCACTCAGGATCTTCGGGAAGGTGACTCATTATGAAAATGTCGGGGTTGGCCAAGAACCAGTAGTCATTGTACTTGCGCTCAAACCTGCACGAGATTAGGAACAATCAACTGTCAATGAATGGTAACAATCAACTTAACAATGACTGACAATGAACTGGCATTGTTGCTAGCAGTTCATTGTCACTTCATTATCAGTCGTCATCTAGTCGGCCAGCAGAACAAAATGCGAAGAATGGTAACTTTACTGTTTTAGCACTAGGTGAGCCCTCCTCTGAGCCTGTGGTTATAAATGGAATATGTAAGTGGTCAATGTAAAAGAACTTTCCACACGTCAGTGCCAAGTGAGACTTGCTGACGTCTGTCCAATCCACGTGTACGCACACCTATCTTCACTCTCAACTGTACAGTACAATCTGCTCCCAAGACTCACTCCAACTGGATTGCTGTGTTGATCAAAGTGAATTAGAATGCACACATACCCGCCAGACGACACATGTCCGGCAGACCAGCAGCTGTCCAGCAGAGCCCAGTTTCCCGAATCGAGCTGAATAGCGTTCCATGCGTGGTTAGAGCGCTTCCTTTCAACATCTTCGGTCCAGGATAAACCTTTGGCAAAGCCTGACACGACCTTGCTTTGCACACCTGCTGCCTGGCAGAGGCCTGCCATCAAGTTGGCGTACCTGCAGCGCAAGTGCCAAGGAGCAAAAAAGCCATGTACGTGGTGCGGCCAGATCCTGAAGACCAGCAGGATCACCAGTACTCTGGCTGCTTATTGTATTTCTTGGCCATGGCTAATAAGCTGGCCAAACTGGACAGCCTAGGCAGATGCAATACCCAGGTTCAAACTAACTGAGGATGCAAGCTAACCGGATGCAAACTAACTTAATGTGTATGCTACCTTCAATGATGCACATGTAGTCACATACTTCTGGGCCGACTGGCCACGAGTCAAACTATGCAGTGGCCGACCGACTAGCCCTGCATTGCACGTACCCGGAGCACACGCCTTGTCGTGAGCGCAGCACGCCTTCAGCGCTGAGGTCGCCATAGTTGCCACTTGCCAACCCAGCCGTATCGTAACGTACATTGTAGCACACCCATCTGTGTAGCAAGCGCATCCGCTCCTCGGCATTGGTAGCCATACGCACCAGCCATGCGGCCAGCAGGGGAACACTTGCTTGGTGCTCCACCGGACACTTATCAGCGTACTGATCCAACAAACTGTACCGTTCTGCACTGCATCGCCCTACTGAGTACATCCGGTGAGAACCCACGTCCAGTGCAGGTAGGGACGTATGGTGGTCAGCAGGCCCTTGGCTGGCGTTTGCTGCCGGTCTGGCTGAGGAGGGACGAGCAACTGACGCAACAGGCAGCCGCGTGGAGGGTGGGAACACGGCATCCGCTGCTTGCTGAAACGCAGCAGCTGCTGGTCTGGCTGAGGAGGGGCGGGGCACCACAGTGGCTCGCTGGGAGTCTAGCCGTGAGTCCACACGTGGCAGTCCGGTCACTGGTGGGGATGACTGTCCAGTCTGCACGTCGTGCAGGTATGGACGTTCCTGCACAAAACGCAAAACGACATGCCTCTGTTGCCTTCCCGGTACGGTACTTTTGCTCAGTGACCCGCTGACTCGACGACTTGCTCAGCCCCGACTCGTCCCTAGCTCACCCTTGTTAGCCATGCTTGTGCAGGTACTTTGGTTGTGTACAGCTTTTCGTACTGCTGGCCACCAGGCTGAGGTGAGCTGTGGCGTGTGATCAGTGTAATATGATGGCCAGATGGGACTGCAGCGCGCCCGCCTGTAGGTCAGGGCAGCATCAGTTGCCTTGGGTGAAACACACCATCTGACAATGGCGGGAACAGTGCGCACAACCAATGTGATGATGTGAAGGATTGCAGCGTTGCCTACTGCTGAACCATGGCAGACATCAACATCAGGCCAGACCTTTGATGTGTTTGCTATTGTGCAGTAAGGTGTCTTACTGTCTGCTGTCCCACCTGGTTTGAGGAGGGAGCAGAGTTGAGGCACCATCAAAGTTGGGCACTGCCGGCCACAGAAGACAAGGTCAAATCGTGCCTTGTGCTTTTGCATGAAGACTGCGTCCCAGCAACCCTCAGGAAACGCCGAGAAACGTGGCACTGCGACCTGCACTTTGCAATGAGTTCTTGCTACTTGTCATGCACGTCTGATTCATGAATGTGCCACTTGAGGTAGACAATGTGAAGCCAGCAGACGACAATTGTGACAGCGGTATCATCATGTAACACACTGCGATGCGATATTCCAGATTACAGGCTAGACATCAGACCTGATGCTAGGAGTGTGTGAGCATGTATGGGGTAGCATGCTGCACTCTGTACAAAAGGTTACAAACACCATACCGTTACTACATCGATGAAATCAGACAACATGCACCCATGACATTCACTTCCAGTGCCAACCCACCTGCATCCCTGTCAGCTGCTGGAAATGTACCGCCGCTGACTGCGCTGCAGTTTTACATGCAGCTGCGCTGGTCTGCTGCGTGCTGACGGCCCGGCAGGATCCCGAGGGCCCAGCCCGCAGGGCGGCAAGACAGGCGAGGGTGTTTGGAGTGTCTCCGGCCACCACCAAAACATGTGTGCCTGTCTGAGCCTGTGCAGCTCACCAGTAAACCAATGGTTTGATGGTATGATGGTAACCGCTGGTATGGTATCATGTTTGTTTGTAGAATGGCGGGTCAATGGTGCTTACAATGGTGCACCATACTTTGCTCTTGTTTTTATGATTGTTATAACCGAGCAGCATGATTTGGAGGCATGCAAGAGTTTGAAGGCTGACGTATGTGCTATGTACCACGTATGTGTGTAGACTGCACTCACTGGCATTGCAAGCAACATCTCTTGGTCCCACGTGCTCTGGGATCCAAGTATGCCCATGTACAACTCAAGCATCACCTCCTGATCCAGTGCTTGGGCAGCTGGCGATAGCTGTGAGATAGGCTGCTGTGGGTGGCTTTCAAATGAGGATGGTGAACCGTTGGATTGGCCTTGAGACGGCCCAGTGGGTGGGTCTGTGCTTGACTGCAACACAAGCTCTTCCAGCTGTATGCCTGACACGGCCAGATCATTCTCAACCGCTTGCAGTTCAGCCGATACTTCTATCAGCGGAACGAGCACCAACACCTCCTTCAGATGTTTGGTCAGCGCGCCCAAATCTTGACTCGCCTTGCAGGGTACCAATCACCTCCAGCTGCGCTTCTATCTGCGCCTGCAGCTGCGAATGTCGTTGAGCATTCATTTGGACTGGGTGCTTGCCTCGCTCGCCGCACGCACGGATCCAAACGGATGGAGCAGGGACTTGACTATAATACTTTGACTGCCGTACAAAATGGTCACCGTACGGACGCCGTATCTCAGGACAGAGGACAGGACAGAGGACGCACCGTTGGCACTGCTTCAAATTCTGGGCCTTTCAGACTACCTATTGCTTGCGAAGTCAGGCGGACTCAGGTCTGGACTCAGCGCGAAGTCAGGCAAGTACGCCTCGCTGGCACAGACACAGGCACAGTGGCAAGGACAGGCACGATTGATCGAGACAACTGTCGTTATAATCGATCAATGCATCCAGATGACGGACGTTGCTTTCTGATACCCCGGCAATGCATTGCAGATGGAGAACATCCTGGTATCTACGCTCGCACCACGGCACGTACTTGGGTTTGAGCACCGCAGGCACACCGGTGCACGATACAGCACAGATTGCCTGTGTAACGCAGCAAAACCAAAACGGTACACGATCATTCTCGCCCACGACCTTACCAGCCGGTCAGTGGCTGTCCGGCTTTCCATACACCATGCCCGCGCCACATGTTCGTGTCATGCCTGACAAAAGCCTCTGGCAGCAGTGGCAGTGGCAGGACCTGGGCAACGGGCGCGGATACCTCAGCTCCCACCATGGCACATATCTATGTGCGATAGACCATGGCCGGCGGGTGTGCCTGCAGCCACACTCACAAGCATGGGAGGAGTGGACTATGATCCCAGCAGGGTCGCAACCCGCTGCAGCATTACAACCCCAGGTAAGCCACGAGCTAAGGTTGGTCACCTGCATCACCACTCCTATGCCGGTCTATCAAACTGCGCCTTCAGGGCAGAGGCACTGCTGATATCTGTACCAGGCATACCGATGCTTTGAAGCAGTTTCTGCATAGAGATGCTCAGGTAGCTCACAGACTAAGCACCAATGTGGAGCTCGGTCGTGGGTTGATTGTATTTACCACATGCAAGCATGGATGCTGCGCCTGAGCTCTGTCTCTTCCACTCTTCATCGTCAAGTATCAGTGACACTGGCACCGCTTTCAACGTGTGCCACTACCTGACTGCTTGCAGGCCATAAACAGGCCATACATACATACAACAACAACAACAACAACAACAACAACAACAACAACAACAATACCATAGTGACACACGGTGGCCATAGCTTGCAGTGCTCTAGCACCGGTCTGCGTAGGTCTACGTTTTGGAAGCCTGGACATGGCTTAACCAGCTCTGACAGCCAGTACGAAGCAGCGAGCCTCTGTGTGATGGTGTCCACCGGCCCCATGGTGGATACACCAATGGAAGTGATCTGACCAGGCTCGAGAAGAGTGGAGGGTAGGCGCTGAAGGATGCGTAGCAATAGGTGGCCGTTGCCGCCTGCCTGGCTTGGGCTACACACCTGCAGATAGGCAGCATGAAGGGTTTGGCATCAGTGAGGTGCAGCCCACCACCCCTTGGGTAACCAAAACCCACCACCCCTTGGCAGCAGCAGGCCAATATAGACAGGGATTTGCTACTTGTAGCGTTGTGGAGATGAGTCGGGCCTTCTCACTGCCCTCGTGCCCAGGCGAGCAACAGCTGGCTTCCTCAAACTTCCTCAAATAGCTCCTCAGCAAAGGACGACTCCAATTGGTATGGATGGAGCAGCATTATGCTGACCAGTTGCTACAGCACCTCACAGCTGGTCTGATTTGTCTGAGCATAGCCTGAATTGCCCAACCGTCATACCAACCCTTGTACCAACCCTCTATGCTGGTTTCTGTGCGGTGTTAAATGTAGTGCTCGAATGTGCTCATCATGTGTTGTTGCTCGGAGCCGTTCCAAATTCATCTAAAACAACCATGACGATTTGTCACAAGCAAACGCCGACGCCCACACACCTCGTGAGTGGGAAAGGATGGTAGCGTTTGCAAGCCTGACGACGGTGCTCCCTCCAGACGCCAGCCCATCTTGACGCGGGAGCGGCCAATGTCAACTGCAATGGCCACTCCGTACACTTGAAAATACTCCCAGGATTCTGCGTGGGCGGGTGCTGGTCTGTTAGTAATATCTACTATTTTCCAGAGCAGTGTGGTGGTTTCATCGCTTTCAGATGTGCTCTAATGCGTAATGTGGGGTATCAAGATGAGTACCCAGGTGGTTAATGTGTGGCATGTAGCCCGGCAACTCAATGTGGGCACGGCAATCGGAAAGCTCTGCAATGCTGTTTTCCTTTGTGATGCAGTGGCTCTCACCAGCATAGTGTTACATGAAGGTGGCGCATGCCAGGCTCTCTCTCAGAATCCAATCGTGTGGAAACCCAGACACGAATTTACCATTCTGTGACTTGAACGCTATTCTGCCTGGGTGCTTGAGCAAACTGTACTCAACAAGGTAACAGGCTCGTGTGGCTGCCACACTGGTGAGAGCAGCTACAAGGTCATACCAGTCGCGTTCTGCTTAGCTTGTCAGCACGCACTGCATAGCAGCTCAAGCAAGGCCGTTCAACTACCTGTGCTGATAAGGCTGGCATGCTTGGATTCCACTGCTGCTTATTTGTTTGGCGCTTACAATACTTCATTGCTGCTTTGGCTGTTCACAGCCGCCTGGCAGAGGGCGCGCGAAGTCTGCGATGCCAGTGAGTGGCGGTACGGGATTTGATAAACGTGACAGCCTGGCGTGACTCACAAGCTCAGCAATTCTTGCACACTTACACCGACTGACCAAAACTCACCACCAAACAACACAATGCCAGACTGAAGGCGATACCAGCTCAAAATATTCGTTGATGTGGGCATTGTAACCCTATGTAACGAACCACTTGGTATGACTTTGCTCACTTGTCTCACGATGCAATGAATGAGTCGTAGCCGCACTGTAACCAGAGTGCGGTCTCTGGGGCTCTGAACCCGTACCGGTATACTCTTTGAGTGGTGCACTTCATCACGCGTTCAGGCCTGCCGTACGCAACACCAAAGCAACACCCATGCAATTACACCACACATCTGCAGAGACACACAGAGAGCCTGCGTCCGCTGCCGGGATGGGAGGCGGCCCATAACCCGCGTGGCAGCAATCGGAACAAATGCAGAGCTACTGGTGTTTTCTGCGTGTTGAACACACCACAATGAACGACGGACAATGAACAGCGTCGGTACCATCAGGTTGCAAATATATCACCAAGTTCCACAACCCCTGCATGATTCCAAGGCCTCAGCATTCGAGAAGCGCTCGAGAAAGTTGAAGGCAAACCAGGAGCACGGTTACAGGTACGACCAACAGCAGTCGAATATGTACACAGCATCTTCTAAGGAACGAAGAGTCGCGTAGACCCCGTCAACCCGTCAACAATTGTCAGGTATATGTAGTTAGGCACGTTATGACCTCCAGCCTGCAATACCATACTTACAATCAACACCAGTCAATGCTGGGGCAATGCCGAGCACGTCATTTACAAATGTCAACCACTTTTTATGAACGTTGCCAATGCAGAGACCAACAGCCAGAACCAGTTGTAACAGAAACAAATGCACTGTTGCCTGTTGAGCAAGGCACAGCAAGCCTGCATGACAGCAGTCAAATGCGCGAGACAGGACATGTAGCCTGGGTACTCCTCTTTCAATTGAGGCCAAATCTAACTGATGTCAGAGTCTAATTCTAAATCCACCGCCACTGATTTGCAACTTGTCCACCTGCACGTTTGCCGCTTGTCCACCGCCACGCAGGCACAAGCCTGTAGCTAACTGGCTGAAATCTGGGCTTATTTGTGCTGACCGGTCAGGTGCCTGACCCACCTGGCAAAGGGAAAAGTCACGCATGCAGATTAGGCAAGGGAGTGCAGGCAAGGGATTAACAGTAACGACCGAGTGTCCATTCTTCTCGTCAGGCCTGGCCTGGCCTGTCAGGGGAAGCCTAGCAACGGACAACGCTTACCCCGTAATGCGACGGTCTAGCATAGTGATCATACAATGGTCTAGCACAGCTGATAAGGCAGAATAGAAATGCGGGCATGTGCCATTGAGTCCCAATCGGGCTGGCAGTAACATCAGCGTTCCAGAATAAAAGTTGCTGGCAAATGCATGGCGCAAAGGTCATAAATTGGGATGCTTACCAGCATGTATGTTGCCGCCAAAGGTGGCCAGACGCAGGGCGCTCACAGGAGGGGTGGGGCCGCTGGTGTGGGTTGAATGCCTGGTGTCGGAGGAACACCCGCTGTCGCTGGCGCCCCTGGTGTGATGGCCGGAACACCTGGGAAGATCACAGTGTTCCCTTGGGCGGGCCCAGGCGGTGGCGTCACAAGCGGCCGCTTTGACACACGCGCAACCCGGCGAGGCCTGTTGAATGTGCCGGTAGGGGATGTTCCTGCAGGCGGGCCTATGGGTAAGGAAACCACTTCTGGAGGCGGCGCTAGTGGTGGTAGTGCGACACGTTTGCCTCTGAGTGGTGTTGGGGGCACAAGGGGGGATTGCAGGATTGGTGGCGGGGGCACAATGGGAGGCTGCGAGATTGGCGGAATGGGTGGCGGCACAATCGGCGGAGTCAGAAAGCCGATTGGAGACGGGGAGATGGGTGGCCTGATGGGTGGGGTGAGAGGCGGTCCGATAGGGGGGGTAACGAAGGGGCCGATCGGGGGTGGCGTGCTGGGTAGGACAGGAGTCGGGCTGGTAGACGGAATCTCGAGTGGGCCCATAGGGGGGGTGAATGGCGGTGTGATTA
>QAXH01006402.1:2501-29211 GCA_004335635.1 Chloromonas sp. AAM2 | reverse complement strand
CGTGGTGGGGATGAGGGTGGTGATGGTGGGGAAGGGGGCGGAGGACAGGCTGAGCTTCCGGTGCCTCCGGCATTGGGCGTGCCACACTGTTGCAACCTGCATCGAGTACAACAGTTGCAGCAGAGTGCGTAAGATTGAACTACGAGCAGTGGTTGTCACTAGCAGAGTGAACTGTTCTCGGGTTAACAAACTAGTGCTTCCCCTCAGCATAACCTAACGGTCATACTGATACGCAAAGGCAAGTCATACTGGCCCTCTCCTCACATGACCATGCCCTATGACTGCCTGCCTCAGGTGCGCCGAGCCGCCTGTTGTATGTCTGGACCCTCATAGTGTGTGCAGCTGCATGTGCTGCAACGTGCAGCCCTCACATGCTGTTGTTTTGTGTGCCAAGAGGCCTGTTATGTGTGCTTGATCGTGCGCTTCCCCGCAATGTGACCGACAGATTGAACTGAGCGCTTAAGTCAAGTTCAGCTGGCCCTATGACAATCAATGATTGCACCTTTATTTCCTGCCAGTGGGTCCTCATCGTGTGCCCAGGCACGTGCGTGTATGTGCTGTAACGCGCAGCTCACTCACGTACTGTTGATGGTGGCTGCCGGTGTACTGTAGAGTGTTGCAAGCTCGCCAAGGACTTCACTCGCAAAGCCAGGATTGCACAAACATTCTGCCAGCGAGCCCTCGCGCCCAAACAGCCTGCTCGCCTGCATGTGACGCCCAGATGCATTGCCTCGTACAGTGTGTGTCCCCAAATGTGTGAACCACAGCACATCATAAGGTAACGATGGTGTTCAAACCACTCGTGATGTCAGTCAAAGTCCTCGGCAAGTATTCCCGTGCGCAGGACAAGCTCAATCAGGTGCAGAAATTGACGAGGGGCGAGTTGTCGGAGTTGTCAATGATGGAATCGCCGGCTCAGTGCACGCGCACCCTCCGCCCTCATTTCACCCAGAGACGGGAACGTCAGTGCCAAGAAAGGTCACATCAAGTCCATCACTTACCGCGTTGCAGCACGGTTGCGTCGGGCCGCCAAAGCAAGGCAGGAAGGTCAGTCCGACGGCCTGGGTGCCTAGGAACTCATACTTCTGTCTGCACAGTGCCTCCGTTGCAACGACTTGCGCATTTGCGGCACTCGCCAGAAACAGCAGCGCAAGAAGCGCAAGCGCCGGCATCGTGGCTTGCGCCATTGTTGATGGTCCAGTTGTGAATGCGGCCATCCCTCACGGTTGATGCCTTCCGATCATCTTCAATCCGTTACACATGTCAAAATGACGCGGCGATCACCTGCCAGCGAGCCCAGCTGTCCGGCAATTCTGCAGCATTGGAATGCAGTCGGAACGTTTGCATGCGCGATTCTCACTGCAGCGAGGCGAATTTCCTCCCGTGTACTTTCCCGCGGGCAAAGCTTGTTGAGGTTAAGCCAAGCTTACTCAGTCTAGAGATCAGAGGAGGTGCGATCGACAAAGCAGGTTTCCAAAGGCGGACCAAACCCGTTGCGTGTGGCCTGGCAGCCTCCTCCACCTGTTGCGTTGATCAGTCAACTCATGAGTGTGCATAGAATGAAGCTGTTCTTTCACCGTGTTAATGTTCTACCTTCTCAAATGACATATCAGGTGATAACAGGGCTTCGGGCAGGCCAAGAAACATCACCAATCTCATAAGCAGACAAAGAAAAGTCCTGGCCACTTTCATGTGCGCTTACAACCAGCTGAAAGCACCAGTGCACACACATGCTCAGCACTCAGCGGCTGTTAGCAATGTAGGTGCTACTGCATTAGGAACTGCCGGACTGGTCGTCAGGCATCAAAGAAGTGGTTGTAGTATGCGAACTCTACGTCCGTCCTAGATGCATTTGTTTGCCTAGGTTAGGCACTCGCAAACAAATTGTAGTTTCAGGTCGCATGGAACAGCTGACACTTGCAATCAGCATGATAAAGTCAACGTGAGCAAACAGGCATGACCAGGTGCCAGGAGTGCGGAACGTGCATGCATGAAGTCATGGACAGTAATGAGCCATGCGCGTGCACACTGCATGGGCCATGGCAGCGGAAGTGAGGAGCCATGCAAGTGCACGCTGCAGCAGCACAGCCAACACCAGAGCTGTTCCAAGGCAAAGCAAATACATCAAAATGATGAGCCACAACGTCACAGCGAACACCAGAGTACAGTGGCAGGCCCTATTTCCGATCGGCCCAGTATCCGATCACCCCATATCTGTGCACCTACAGGTGGCAACTGCAACAGCGTTCGCTGCTTCACTGTCGACGTCGATCCCTCTTGCAGGTTTAGCACAAGGTCTACAAGGTGCGCTGTGAGAAGGGCACCTGCCGGTCAACTGCAATACCGTGTTGTCAATCATTGGTCCTTTACAATTACATGACTTACATCGCATCCATATACGTTGGCATTCAAGGCTGTTGAGCATGTAGCAATATGGAGTTGTGCCGCCTCCACACAAAAGTCCTCTATCAACAATCGGAGCACTCGATGCTTGGTTCATTTGTTATTACTTGTTATGCGCACAAATTCTGATTGTAAAAGAACGCACGCAACCGTGTGTCAGCTTGCATGTTGCGCTTCTCGAACAAACCTTTCCCGCGCCTTGTCTGATGGGCGCCTGTAACAGTAAATGAGACCATACCAAGGCAAGGTACCAGCAACTTGGTGTTTGTAAATGCCATCTTCCTCTCCCAGCTTCGACAGGACCCACTCCTTGCCGCTATCATCAATGAGCACCATGCCAATGTGCTCACACACCTGCATGACAGCAGGATGCGGTGATCGTGATGAATCCTGGCAGTGAGATGGCACACGTGGGGTCACAGAAAGTTGAGAAATGTCTAGATTTGCCGCTTCCTGCAAGACAGTGAAAACTCGTCAGTGAGCTGCATGTGACAGCCTTCGCCTGCGCACCCACCTTCTGTGCGCCAGGCAAGAAACTGTCGATTGGGTAGAAGAAGATTGCATCACCACTCTGCATATGAAGTGTGTGCATACACTGAAGGACGCGTTGAATTAGCAAGCGGTCAGCTGTTACAGTCGATGGACTATCAACACGTCTGTACGAAGTTTCCGTCACCCAAACGTATACCAACAAGTCACTAGTTCACCGCGTGCGAAGCGAAGAAATGAACAACCAGCTGCGTGAGAAGATAGACTCACCTGTTTGTGCTCTGCTTGCACCACGGTCCATTCTTCAAGATTTGTCACAGAGGCATTGAGCTGCAGGCCTACCCACAGCCCACACTCCAAGCCAGGTGGGCATACATACTGCGCCAAAGGTGGTCCGTATGGCTGCTCCGTGCTCAACCACTTGCGGACTTCCTCTTTGGCACCTGGGAAGAGCGTGTTGAGCAGCATCCAGTCAGCTTGCTCAAGCCTATCCACATGTGCATCATACCAACCAAAAATGTGAGTGCCGCTCACACCTGGAGTGAACTTGATGGTTTCTGTCACACATGGCAGAATCGTTTTGTAAGGTGCTTGATTGTTCAAGTACTTCCATTGTCAGTTCATCACGTTGGTCATTGGAAGACACGATCCTTGCCAGTAGTGGGTAGTTCTGCAGGGTGCCGATGATGCGTTGCCGCTCATTATCGTTGGGGTCAATCTTCGCACACATGTCACCCTGCAGAAGGAGCAGACAAGCAAATGTATGAATACATTAAGCCGCAAAATTGCATGCAGGGCCTGCAACCATGACCAACGTGGGCCTGCAACCATGACCAACGTGGGCCTGCAACCATGACCATGACCCCGACCCTCTGTTCACCCGCCATGCATCCTGCGCCTACAGGGATGCCATGAAATAGCCACCATCCATCACAGACGAGACTGTACACTGTATCTGTCACATTATGCAAGCATGTGCATTGGCTGGTCGACTGACCTTGAGAGCTGGGCTGTGTTGAGGACCAGCGTGAATTGCCACAAGGAATGTGACATGCCTTCCTGCATTCATTTCAAAGCAATAACACAAGAGTAAATAAGTGATTCGCATGGAGCTAGGCTGCGTGGCTTTAATGCATGGGCAGAGGCTGGTGCTGATCCTCAAACCCTGACAAGCCAAGAGGCTCCAGCGCAACCTCTGGCACTCACCACGAGAGTATAGAAGCACCCGTTGTATGTCGACAGCAAGCAGCAATCCACAGTGTCTTGCTGCGCCAAGAGGGCAACAGACTATTGCTGTTGCGAACACCTGACATTTTGTGATGGGCAGCGAGCCTGCGAAGTAAGTGCATGCTTAAGTGGTTGAATGAGCAGAACTCAGAGCTTTGGCTATTCTGGTTGCAGAAAATCAAAATTTGTCACAACGGAGGACGGTGCTCCGAGAGGTGGATGCATCGAGAGGCTAGATGCACAACAGAACGCAAGCCAACTCACACAGAACTGAAGCCCAGGTCCAAGCAGAGCAATTTGTGAAGGGGTGATGATCAGCGCCTTTGAATGCGTACGTTGATTGTTGATTGATGCAGTTCTTTCTACTGTGCAGCAGTGGAGTTCAGTCTACTCTGCAGCACAGAGGGACGAGGTGTTTGACTGAAGGGCACAGGTAAGCAAGCCCTTCTCCTGCATGCAACCCCATGCAGTCCCAAAACAGCCCCATGCAGTCCCACACAGACGCATACAGACGCATGCAGCCTCATGACGAGCGTGTAGCGATGTCATGAACTTACACAACACTCTCTGACCACCACCATTTGCAGAATATGATGGAGCAGGACCCACCCCACGTAGTGGAGCACAAACGTCGCTAGCTGACGGGTCTCATGCCTTTTTTTATTGAATGCCAAAAAGATGCAACGGAAGCAGACATTCAAAGGAGAACCGATAGCAGGGCTGCTCTGTGGGCTGCAAAGTTCAAGTGGATCGGCGGAAGGGTTACCTTGGTCTCTTTGCTGGTCAGCTTAGTGGTTGCTGTGTTAGGGATAGGCTTTTCCAACCATGCTATCGCCATCTGCGGTGTCGTCGCGGCTGTGCTCAGCTTTTAAGGTTTTGTCCTTGGTTTGTGATGAGGCATTTGATCAAATGTAAATCATGGCGAGCGCAGATGTGTAGAAATGGTGCTAAAGGGCTATGGCAATTGCGTGCAAATGACTCACAGATTTTTCACCTGTTCAGCTGTCAAACTAGCCATGTTTCCCACAAACCACATTTGTTCTGTAGCTTCAGTGATCAACAACACACCTGCTACACTGCTGTAACAAATACCTGAGACACACAGTGGTTCCAGCGCAGCAAACTCTGTCTGCATGTTTCGCATCAGGCAGGTGTCTACGTCAGCAATGTCTTGGCCTACACGAGTACCGACATAATTCATGGATGCCTGTACGAGTACCACAGTTGATGTAGTGTCTGTACCACCGGATTTTGACATTGTCATCATTTACACTTGGCATGACATTTGAATTCGAGGCACATAAACGCACAG
Source organism: Chloromonas sp. AAM2 (assembly GCA_004335635.1). Classification (NCBI taxonomy): domain Eukaryota; kingdom Viridiplantae; phylum Chlorophyta; class Chlorophyceae; order Chlamydomonadales; family Chlamydomonadaceae; genus Chloromonas; species Chloromonas sp. AAM2. The sequence goes on along the minus strand of QAXH01006402.1, from coordinate 23,780 downwards.
GCGAAACATCAAACGAAAACTCCAAATCATCATCATCATCATGTGGGGCATGAAGTCAGTTCCCAAGCGTGTTAGTGACTATAAACTGACCTGTAACACACCTGTCAGTCAGACAGCTTGCATGCAAGCCAGGCCTTCTGGCTTTCTGGTGGCCTAGACCTAAGTCTGAGTACAAGGTTTGTATATATGATGAGATTTGCAAGAAACTGAAATGTCCCTAAACCCTGTCTCCAGTTATTTGTGTTTCATGTCCAGCACTGGACCCATCCTTTTCAGCAGCTGGTTAACGCACCTCAGTGTCTGAAAATTTGGCTCTTGCAGCTACATCGACACGGAACAACTGCTCGAGCTCACCTGCCGTGTTGTTTGTTACCTCACAGCCTTTGTCGCCCAAGCCCCGCAAGCAGTCGAACAAGCAGCCGAACGCCAGGTCTTGGGCGCTTGCTCAAATGCAGCAGGCTATTGCTGATGTACGGGAGCAGAAGCTCAGCATGAGGCACGCTGCCGCCAAATACGACGTGCCTTACACGAACACCTAAATGGCAAAGTTAAGAGCCTGTATGCAAGGCGCGGCGCCCGAAGTTTTCTCACTGCTGACGCTGAAGAACAAATCATCGGCTGGATTACAAACATGCACTGCTTGCAGCTCACCGTGACCAGGGAACACGTCAGGGCCGCTGCTGCTGAAATTGAAGCTGGGTGTGCTAAACAGGCACGCAGGAAGCCCAAGTGGCCCAATGGCATTGCTAGTGAGAAGTGGTGGAAGCGCTTCAAAGTTCAGCACAAGCTCAGCCTCAGGGCAGTTGCTCAGCAAGACAGTGAACGTACTGCAAGCCTGACCAGGGACAGCGTCGTGGCGTTCTTTGCGGAGTACAAGAGCATGGCCGGCAAGTTTATCAAGGGCAAAATCGTGCGCGTGCTCAATTTTGATGAGACAGGCTTGCAGCAGACAGGCTTCAGTCCCAAAGGGGTCGTGTTGAAAGGTACCAAGGGCTCAATCAAGCGGAGCTCAGGAGCGTCCACCAACGTGACTCGGGAATCCATCACCTGTATAGCAGCTGCCACCCCGAACGTCGTGCTGCCATCTGCGTTCATCCAAAAAGGCAAGCGTACCAGGGAAAACCCCCTCAGGCTTGCTAGGGACACAATTCCCGATGCCATGTTTGTGTGCAACCCCAAGAGCTGCTTCATCAACGCCGACATCATGGAACAGTACCTGGATCACATTGCTGAGCATATCCCTGGGGGTGTCAGTCCTGCCAACCCCTTGCTCGTTGTATGTGATGGCCATGCCTCTCACGCAGAATGGGCATCGAAATCCTGCTGTTTCCTGGCAAGTTGTCAGAACTCTTGCAGCCATGGGATCAGCACTTCAGGGCCTTCAAGACAGTGCTCGGCAAGCTCCGTGCCAAGCAGAACGTGAAGGGCCCAAGCAGAAGTTCTTGCAGCTAGTTGGGGAAGCCTGGGTTAGCACCACCACGCCAGAGGCGCTATCGAGGTGCTTTGCCAAGACGGGGCTTTGGCCAGTTGATGAGGACGCCATCTTGAACAAGCTACCCCTGGTGGATGATAACCAGCTGCAGCAGCAGGCTGCTGCTGCCACAGCTAATACCGTGCCAGCACCCCGGGCTGTGGAGGACAAAGATTGTGAAGGTGATGCCAGCTCATCAGACGACGACAACGCAAGCTCATCAGACAGTGATGCCGGTCATTCAGGGCTGCATACCGGTGGACCAGCAAGCAGGGCGGCCGGCCTCGCTGACGAAGCCGACCGGAGTGGTGTGCGACGCTCCATTTCAGATATCCTGCGTCTGCCAACCCATGTCCACACCAAGAGCACTAAGCAGAGCCATTGATCTTGGTTCCTCGCCTGATAACTAGTGCAGCATACCAAACAAAGCAAGCCACAGCTGCAGCACAGAAGGAGGCGAAGCAAAAAGCAAAGCAAGACCAAAGGATTGCTAAAGCAGCTGCGTTAAGAGCCAAGAAGATGCAAGAAGATGCTGCTAAAACTGCGAAGCGGGTTGCAAGGGAAGCTGTCAAAGCAACAAAAGAAGCCGCACGCCTGGCCAAGGAAGCCGAGCGGCTGGACAAGCGGCAGCACAAGCAGAGCAATCAACCAGCGTCAGAGCCAGGATCTAAACGCCGCAAGGTAGCCATTGGTGCCGCACTGCAAGTGCGCGAAGCCATGTGATTATGATGATACTGCTGCTCTCGCTCAAGAAGCAGCAAGCTGTCACCAGCAGTAGCAGCACCTGATGATCTGTGATGTAGATGGGCAGCTGATGTGAGCTGTGAGGCTACTGCAGTCATGATCGTATAACAGGTCCGCAAGCATACCTGTATAGTTTAGCACAGTACTTTTGACAGGAGTGGCACGCACCACTAGAAGCCAACGCACTTCTGTAGGAGCTTTGTACGTGTTGCGAGGCAGTCATTCATGTCGAGTGGCGCGAAGTTTGGAGGTGAATGGATAGTGTAATCAAATGTGATCGGATAAAGGGCCTTCCACTGTAGTCATTGCACCCGCATATAGCGGTTTTTTTAGGAGGCAGGCTATTCTAATCAAAAAAGAACAGACACATACACCATTCTTTTGCTTCCACGGCTCCTCACTGTCTGGCACCAACCAACCAAGCACTCTAGGATACAATGCACAAGAAAGTTCCGGAATCAAAAGCACAGTCCAAATGACGCGCCAGCTGAACGGGTCCAAGGTGGTGGCATTGAAAGGTCTTGAACACATGCTTTGCGACTCTGTCTTCTGCAACCAAAGCCATGTCTGCGTTGCTTCTACTGCTCAGGCCAGCATGCAAAAACTAGTCCCAACTAATCGCCAGCAATCCACAACCTTTGTCACAAGTACTTACAGAGTGATTCCAAGGTTCTCCATGCAATCTCGCTCGGCCAGCTCATCCCGCACCCATTCCCACCCGGCACTGGATTCCATCCGTCATTGCTAAGCACGGGTGTAGATCACCACTTGTTCCGTCACATCACCGACATGGCTAAACACGTACGCAAGAGAGGCATGCCACATGATGTGCCAAACGGCCTCAGCAGAGAGCAATGCAACCTGCAGAGCACAGCCTGACTACGAGCATCGCATTCTGCCCTGACAAAGTGAGAATGGTGGCCGGCAAACGCCTTGACGCGTTTCCAGACAACGACGGCTAGAAGCACTGGTGATTGATGCACTGGGCAAGTGGTCCAACCAGCAGTGAATGCACCACACGGACGGCACTCGCACTGCCGGTAACAGAGTGCAATAAGTGGCTCGCATGGATCATTCATTGAAATGCCAAGGAGCTTTTTACCGGCTGCAGGGAAATCACACAAAACAAGCTAAGGACGGAAGGCTGCTCTGGCACATTACGGCAGTTGACGTGTTGGAGACGAGGGTGCTGGAGGCCTTAGGGTTATGGTGATGCCCTGCATGAGTGCCTGGATGGCCTCGTCTGCCTCCTTGGTGTTGCTGCCACGTGCAACCATCCATCCCAGCGCGCTGTAGCCCGCAGGTGGAAGCTTGACGGTCGCCCCGGGTCCATAGTAAAGCTCCTGCGCGCGCACATGACAGGCAAACGCTGGTGTTGACGACCTAACGGCTGGCCGCGAGCTTGCGGCGTGCGGGCAACATGAGATTGTGCGGCAAGGGAAAGCCCAAGCAACATGACAAGGGACAGCCAGGGATGTCTGATGAACACCGTCCAGACGTGTGTTCGACACATGCTGCCGAGATCAAGATGAAATCAGAGTCTAGCCCCTGGACGAGTCTCGACGGAAGCCCACGCTCAACTGCACGCACAGGAACCAAGCTCGCTGACCTCGCACCATACACTGGCAAATACACGACTCTGGATGACAACTTTTCCAAGTATGACAGCGCCGTGCCCCAAATCGACCGCCATGCAGCAGTCGGTTTAGACAGACTATGGTCATGCTTGACCGTCATGCAGCGGTCGGTTCAGACAGATTATGGTCATATTTGACCGCCATGCAGCGGTCGGTTCAGACAGACTATAGCCATATTTGACCGCCATGCAGCGGTTGGTTTAGACATACTATGGTCATACTTGACTGCCATGCACTCACCGAGTCCACGTAATTGTCGGACTGCCTCGCAGCGTCGCTCATTTCAAACACCTCCACGACTCCCTCGCCGTGCCAGTCAGGCACGAAATTGATGCTATGTACGTGCGCCAAGGGTCGGGCGTACCGCAGACATGTTGCAACAGCGCCGTGCAGCGGATCGGAGGTCGCCGCCACAAGTCCTTGACGCCTTCCAGGTTCGCACGCTCCGAGCGACTTCAACTTTACCATCCGTTCAGTCGTCCGAGGGTCAACGTCCGCATGCCTACCATCCAACGCCGGCTCAAGCGGTGCCTGAGAAACAACGACCACCGTTGAGGCGTCGGGCTGTGTGGCTTGAGATTCTTGTGGTGACAGCCAGTCAGTTAGCAGATGTGATCCGATGGGCGCATTCAAGGTGGGAAGGTGCATTGAATTGTTCACTTCTTCTCGGCATGTGCGTTCGCAAGAAGAAGAGCGCGAGCTGCCGCATACGGAACACGTGGCGTTCGTCATGCAGCTGGGCGAAGATGCGGTCGGTGTAAGGCACCTCTGCTGAGCGTCTAGAGTCTCCGCGGACAACGGCACCAGTTCATTCAGTTGATGCGCCAATTGACGTAGGAGCTCAGCTGTGGGCTGCATGCTACCTGTGTGGGGCGGCTCTTCCTGCTCATCATAGTCGGCCGCAGGCCGTTTGCACTCAGCTGGTAGTGGTCGATCTTTCCCCCCCAGTATCCGGTGTGCCAAATGGCGCTTCTGCACCTGCCCTTGTACCAAGCCCTGCTTCACTGCCGCTGCACCAGCTGCAGCATTAATAGGCTCGCATTGCAGCGATACAGGTAGGTCTAGAATCGTCAGGTGTGGCAAGCGAGGCGCCAAGCCCAGCGCAATGCGTGCCGCCTGAATTCCAAGGTCAACGCCCCACACCGCTAGAACATTCGTGTACGTTTCTGCGCCGCCGATGCGCCCATTGATCTCTATTGGAACGGGCCCACTTGGCGTGGAAAAAGCCTCGAGATGGAATACCCCGGACAGTCCTGTGCCCCATAGACCAACCACGTCCCTGGCCAGCCGCAACAGGTCCGCCTGTGGGTGAGATATGCACGTGGACGATGTGATTCAGCTTTTTGAGCCATCATGTTTAATATGAAAGCACGTCTTGACATGCAGATCTGGCCAAATCCATGTCTCCATGTCAGGATGTCACTTCAATCTACAGTACTTATAGTGTTGATGTTGGTCTTGCCTGTCCAGAGGGTCCACCCCTCCACTGTATTGAACATGGCCTGCCCCATCCAGCCTCTCACCTGTTGCTGGTGTGGAAGCGTGGAAGGGCTGCGTCCGCCCCGCTCCACGAACACATGGCTGTCGTCCAAGGGTGGCGGGGGGTGGTTGTCGCTCACCGCCGCAAACATCAGCTGGCCTCGAACCACCACACAGTCAATGTCGACCTGCGGGGGCCACAGTACTATCAGCCCCTTCAAATCCATAGCCAGCGCAGCTTGCAGGGAATAGTCGAGTTGGTCAGCTGGCGGACATCATCTGCTGCAGCGAGTGGGACAACTGTTGTTCCGTTTTAAAAACTGCTGGACAACTGTCACTGACAGCATGTGTAAACTACGAAGTAGACCCCAGTCTATACACGGGGTTACTACCAGACCACACACCAGATACTGCTGCAAAACACAACAGCCCCTGCTGCTCCGACCCCACCACGAATTCAACACACGGCTGCTAAGCTACAAGTGAGCGGCAAGCCGTGTACTGACATGCGTCCCACCTCGTTCCCCACCACCAGCTCCTCCACCACCATGCCACCGGTGGTGCACGCCGCACTGCTGTTAGTTAGCCCGAAGGCGCTGAGGTACGCCGGCAGGGCGGCAAAGTACCGCTGCGCTGCGGCCCTGAGCGCTTCAAGCGTGTCACAGCGCACAACGGAGAAGGAACCAGCACACGCCGTCGGCTTGGCCACAACAGGGAAACTGCAGAGCACAGGGGACATGGTATGGCTGGTTGGATTCGCAGACAAAACTACGGCTTCTACGTCTTAGCAGCTGTCCAGGGATGAGATGCCTCATGGTGTTGCCAAACTTGCAAATGCTGAGCCGTAAGCAGAAAGCACAACCAATCAAGCACAATCACACTACGTGGTGGCAGGGTGACGTATCCTGTTCCATCGAGCACATGCAGTACATGGAACGTGTAGAAATCACTCACCACATGCCTCTGACCAACTGTTCGTCTTCCTTCTGCAGCGGTCCACTGAGCCGCATGTACCTGGGGCACGCCACACCGCCTGCCGCGCACACAGACCTGCGGGCATCAAGAAGATGCAACGGTTTGTGCCAGGTCACCAGACTGGGACGTGCCGAGGAATGCCAACCACCACCACGCACGTGTCATGCAATCCCTCTAAGGCTTCGCCCAGTGAAACACGACAGTCGTAGACAAGGGAGGCCTGTTACCGGCAATGCTGATCAGCCCGCAGCCAGACGTAGCAAGCGAGTGGTCCGCATGTCTATGGGCCACAACCAAACATTGAACCCGCCTGAATAGGTGCTTGCAGCGCAGCTCGGCCGCCACCTGGGGACTGGCGTAGGGCAGGTGCAGCGCCTGGCCGAGTGTGGCAGCGAGCTGCAACGAACACAACAATGGTTGAATGCAAGCGCTGGTTGAACCTGCATCTGGTGAAATTGCCTGATCCCTTTCCTGGCTGGATGTCTGCAACCATAACAACGGAGGGACCTGTATTCAACCTAACGTATTGTCACCAAAGAATGGTGATGGACGACACCAACTGTTGGTAAAGCAAGATGAGTAGAGTAAGATGAGTTGTGCAAGAACCAAAAGAATATGAAAGCGCTGAGATAAGCCTTCAGCATGTGATGTTGCCCTTGCCCGACCACGTTACTTACACCATGAGCAGGATTGTCACACGCGTGTATGTGCTGAGACACACCGGTTCCAGCGTCAGTCCCAGGAATTGTCCCAGAACTGGCAAACTTCTTTTTTTTGTCTGTGCTGTGAGCTGCCAGTTTAGAAGGCCTGATCCTTACACGTCAGTGCCAAGATCACCTTCATCGCCCCCTGCCCTGTGCCTGAAACCTTCTTTTACCCCCTGCATGCGGCTTACAACATGCTGCATTGCTCCTTGCGTCATTGCCGCCTAGTCATTTCTCCTTTTTTTTTTTGGGCGCCTAGTTACGGCGCCTCGCCTTGTCACCTGCCGGCTACACATTCCTTGCTGTGTATCTCACCTCAACTCCGTACTCATCATAGCAAATGATGCCATCAAGAGTACGTCGGTGTCTTGAACATCTGTGCTGGCCCTTCTGCTGCGCTGTTTGCTGTTGCTGTGTCAGGTTTGCGTAGGACAGTCGCATTTCAGCACCAGCAGCTAGCCACGCCTGCACATGGCTGACTGCTGCCACATCGTCATCTACAGGCCCTGTTATCCAGTTTTCCGCTTGGATCAGGTCTGATGCCCAGCCCCTGTTAGGATCTGGCGAGTAGCACACAAACGTCATGCCTGCTGCATGCAGGCGGCTTAGGATGCGTCTGCGGCCTGGAGAGCCACACAGGACGAGCAGGACCACCTTTCCCTGGAGCTCTGGGTCGATAAATGGTTCTTCGTGTTGACTGGAGTCCATGCAGGTGGACATGCCGCCATGCTGAGCTGTTGCGTCCACATGAGACGGCTGAAGCCATACGAGCGCTGGCTCGCAACATGCACGGCCCATGGGCAGTTCCTTGGTCCTTTGTCTAAACGAATCTGGCTACGCTGACGTGTCTGGCGAAACCAGTCCAGGTCAGCAAATGGCCAGCTTCCGGAATCACGGTTTGAATCTTGCAAGTACCGCTGTGATGGCTCTGTCTGCAATGCGAAGTGCTAGTCGCAGTGTATATTGCCAAGCCTGTCACCCTCGTTTGGGCGAAAATATACGGAATGCCGGCAGCAAAGTCCGGGTAGGGGCGTTCCGGGTGCAGGACTGAACAAAAACAGAGTTCGCAGACACAGCAAGCCAGACACACGTACACGTATCAGCTTGTCGAAAAGGTGGTCACATGGGGTACGTTTGAAATCAGTTTGACCTGTTGGAATTCGCATGGCTCATGCTTTGCCTTGGGTTGAGCGTGATGAACTATTGAGCACCTGCCGGCATAGGATATAGCATGGGCAGTAAGGGCAGGGCTTGCACCATGCACATCTAAGCACCTCTTGTACCAGTGTCACTATCAGCCCCACCTACACTACCAGTTGGACTGTACTGGAGTTACCTCGTGCCACCGTGGAGGAGGATGGATGCCAAGGCTCGGCCTCAGATTCTGGAGCATTTGAGCAAGAGCCTGACGCTCACTGTTTACGAAACCAAGTGAGTTGCCACTGCCCCATAAGTTCGCAAACAACAGAATAAGCAGAAAACACAGCAGGGCACCTTCTTGCGAAGCATCAGAATTGGCGCACATGCAGCACTCACATGGGCACACATGCTTGTTTGTGAAAAGGGCGAGCTACATACATGTGTGGATTGACCATGCTGTTGCGTTAAGTTGTCAAGAAAAGCCATGGCTGGGTCAAGAAAAGCAATGGCTGGGCAAGAACCAATGGGCTGCCGGACTGTTGCATGCATTCGCCTTGGCATGTGGAGCTGACATGGGTGCATGGCACTGGCACCACGCATGCTGTAGGTGGATTCCAGGCAGTGCAAAGTTCGTTGCCTTGGGCTCCTATGCGCGAAACACAGGCAGCTTGCAGGTACGGCATGATAGCTTGCGTGTGTGGCACGAAATAGATTATAACGCTGCTTATTGGGGCCCCGCGTGCACTGCACGGAAATGGCGTTTCATTGACCACACAATTGCTTAGTTAGCTACCAGTCCGTTTTGCAGCTGCATGTGACTGGCAGAATCACAGGCCGCACTCATGCAGCAGAATGGCCAACAGCCCAGAATCTGCAACAGGCATGTATCACGGCTATGCCCAGGGCTGCATGACCAATGTGACACAGGCCGCACGTCATCAGTCATCACCCATTAACACAGCAGGCCGATACAGCAACTCATGTCCATACCAAGGCCCGTGAATTGAACACAATGCACAGCACACATATCATAAGCCGTCCTTACAAGGAGTTGAATGCGATCCATCTGCAGATCTTTGAGCTTGATGGTACAGATCTCAAACTTCTCAAGGAGGTTGAGAAGCCTAGTGCTTTCAAGTGCGGTACCTTTGGCGCCTCTAGTCTGGTCGAGAGACGCCTAGCTACAGGGAACTTCGCTGGCCAGCTTCAGTTATGGGACCTTGAGCACACCAACAAACCTGTGTTTGAGGTGCAAGCACACGCAAGCATTGTCAATCAGATAGACGGGTTTGGTGGCCAGGTGCGTGCATGAATCAGGGCTCTTCTGCTTGCTGTAGCCTGCTTTGCTCTAGGACAATTGGTGACTGATTCAGCGCTGAGCATGACGGACACGCAGCCTGACAGAAAGTCATGGATGAGGGACTGTGGAAGAATCGGTTTAACTGCAGCACTGTAGGCTCACCTGCTAATGTCGTGTGATGAGAACACAGCTCCACCAATCATCCATGCGGTCGACCATTACATGCAACCTGCAGCGCAAGCCGGGTGCACACATCGCCCTTGGTTCGCTCCCCATCCCCTTGCTTTGCTGCCTGTGCTGCCTGGCTTACTGCAGGCCCGGGGGTACGGCGCCCCTGAGGTTGTGACGTGCGGGCGTGACGGGTGTGTGCGCGTGTGGGACGTGCGGCAGCAGGACGCGCCCGTGGCCGCCTTTGAGCCTGCAGACTCTGCCAACATACGGGACTGCTGGTGAGGAAAGGAAGGGACAAGGAACACTTCTGATTTCATGGGAGCAGTGTTGATCAATGGTCCTCTTGACCATTGATTTTTCTACAAACAATGGTCCCTAGGGCGGATGCTGAACTGGTCCGTGACCTTCTCACTCAACTACCCCAGTAAATGGCCACACAGCTCGTGTCAGCACGTCCAGTGTAGGTATAGTGACTAAATTATGCATATTGTCGTGGTGTGTGCATCAGGTGTGTTGCGTTTGGCAACAGCTACAACGACGAGGAGCGGTGTGTGCTGGCGGGGTATGACAACGGGGACGTCAAGATGTTTGACCTCAGAATGAACCGGGTAAGAGATTGCACTGCACACAGTGTGCCATGTCAGGTCCGCAGGATGCATCTGATGCCTTACGAGAAGATGAAGCTGACATGCAAGCCCGTCAGAAGCATGTTACAAGGTCTCTGAGTTGAGGGTTTTGGGTGGTAAGGTACATGGAATGTGCACACGTTTCAGATGATTTATGTTTGCACTCAGACAATTTCATGGTTCAAAACGTGCTTTGGCAGGCATGATTCTGTACATCACATATGCAGGATGTAGTGGTAGCAGGAAAAGCACCTGTGCCTCGTAATGCATCCCCGCAATGCTGCCATATTGCCCAGGTCCGCTGGGAAGCTAATGTGAAGAACGGCGTGTGTGGCGTGTCCTTTGACCGGCGCGACATCGAGATGAACAAGTTCGCGGTGTGCTGCCTGGAGGCCCAATTCCATGTGTTCGATGCACGCACACAGCACCCACAAAAGGTGGGGGGCTTGGGCAGGCGCATGGCAACAGGTGGAGGACTCCCTGGTCTGGGCAGTGGTCTTAAGCAGGTGCAGGGTGTGAACCATGCGGCTTTGCCTTGTTGGTCAAGAGGCCGTGTGGTTCGAGGGGGCAAAGCAGCCGTTGCCTTGTGTTGGGTAATCTTGTAGGCAGCCGATGTAATCTTGTAGTAGCCAACCTGCTTGGTCACACAACAAGACTGTCAGGGTTCTCGCAGCCTGCTGAGAGCCTTGGTTGCAACCTCCCAGCAACACCCTGACAGATCCAACCGCACAATCACGACTTACTTGATGTTCATGTTGCTCCCTTTCCCAGGGGTTCTCCAGTCTTACTGAGAAGGTGGCTGCCGGGTCCACTGTGTGGGGCTGCATGCACCTGCCCCAGAACAGGGAAGTGATGATGGTGGCCAGCGGGGACGGTACGCTGCACCTATACAAGTACCACTACCCGGACCAAAGGAAAATCAAGGTAGGGCGGTCTCAGAGCACGTCTGATCAATCCAGCAAGGCTGCCTCTGGCGATGTCCTCAAAATCACGTTTGGCAGGCTGACGGTGAAGGATCAGGGTGTGAGGACCAGAGCTGTTAAGAGATACGTTCCAGCAATGGCGTCAGAGTGCGTGCAAAATGCTGAGTTTCACACCTCTGCCGACATTCATTTGATATGTTTACAGGACCCTCAAGGTGTTGAGTTGGGTGTGGCAGGCAGTGTTGAGCTGCTTGCCTCGCGCAACATGTCAACCCAGCCCATCAGCAGCCTGGACTGGAGCCCGGACAAGGAGGGCCTGTTCTGCTGCGCTGCGTTTGACCAGACACTTAGGTGGGGTAGCATGGTGGTGGTGGGCGGAAGGGACATGTGCAGGATGTGACTGTAAGACCTAGGCTCTCATGGTGGTGACAGCCCGAGGGTTGGAAGCAGGGAAGCAGTGTGCGATTGAGTAGAGGGGCGAAGTTGGGCTCCAGATAGGCAGAGTTGCAACCCTCGTGGGCTTCAGCATTGTTGCTGAGAAGTGTGGTTGCGATGGATACAATGAATGCTTGCAAGAGAAGTAGCCCGAGATTGACATGAGTTCATGTGGTTGGCGGAAAATAGATGCCTGATGCCACACAGGACAGCAAGGAAGCAGGCAGGAAGCCAGGGTGCAGGGGCAAAAGCGTGTACAATGATGCGGCTGCCGATGTCTGTTGCCATGCAGGGTTGGAGTAGTGACCAAGCTGAAGACAGCATGAGCATGCTCCTGGTATTGATAACGTGCTCCTGGTAAAGCTTTCAGAGAAGTGTTCTACGTGCTTGCCCGGAACAATGCATGTACACAGGTTCATGCTACTTGCTGATGGACATTCTACGTCACGCGCACCAATCACTCAGTATTGTTTAAACCTATCCTATGCGTGCAACTACTCGGCAGCTATGTGATTCTGGTGCATTTAAGGTATTGCTGTGGTCTGGCTGTCCAGAGGCTGCCATGTTCCTGTAATGTAATGCAACCTTGAAAGCGGGATGTGAATCTCTAGCCACTAGCGACCAGTACAGCTCTGCACAACGTGCATGACGCTTGCATGTTCTGCGCTGAGTATGCTGGCAGAGTTGCTTGGTTCTGCAACGTGGTGTGGCTCTGTGGTCCGTTGAGGGCATTGGTGTGAACAACTGACAGCCGGGTCACCGTTCAGGGTTTTTAAATCTGTGATTCACAAACACAAGCAACACACCTACAGCTCGTGTCTCTCAAGTCGAAGCCTTACAAGACAAAAGAAATGCACTGTTAAGGACTGTGACAGCTGGTGGTTGATATCCGGGTTTGCTGCGATCAAATTTCATACTTCGCGGCGCTGCTCTCAAGAGCCAAAGCCGGCGACGTAGCTTCCTGCAATTGCGGTGAATTTGTGCGTGTTGAACACAAGGCAGGCTCGGAAGGCGTATCTGGGGTGACGCATCGACCAAGTCCTTGACTATGCTGCATGCACGCATGTTCCAAATGTGCTGGCTTAGCGCCGGTGCTTATCGTTTCCATTTGTATCCTGGGCAGCTGCAGTGACCGTGTGCATGTGATACTGGGCACTCATGGGCACAACCCATGCGCAAGCCATGAAAGGCCATTCAGCCAAGGAAAGATCCAGAAGCTGCCCACGCCAGGCCCTCAACCACTGAATGACTTCATTTTGACGGGTGTCTGGATGCATGCAGGCGCCTGCAGGTGCCACCAGGCAAGCATGCAAACCCAGACGTTGATCGAGCGTCCGACCATCAGTCTCAAGGGCTCAGCACAGATCGTGTCCGAGTTCTTTCAGTACGCAATCAACAAGTGAGGATGCTTTGCGTTTGTGTTAGGAACACTTACATGTGCACGTGGGCATGTTGCATGCATTGTGGGCGTGTTTGTCCTGTCAGATGGCCTGACGCATGACGCGGGTGGGACAACTGCTGTTGATGTAGGCGAGGCGAGCAAACGACAATGCACCTTCAAACTCCAACAGGCATGTGCCCATGCACGCTAGTGCAATGTTACAAACGTGTTATGGCAGACTTGAACTGTTGTCATGGCTAGACTACCCTCCTGACCGACCTTCTGTGCTCTCTTTCTGTCTTTCGTCGCCGTTGCCTTCCTTTCTGCTTGTTCGTTCCTGCCTGTGGGCCTGATTCTGCCTTTGTTCCTGCCTTTCTTGCTCAGGGTAGGTCAGGGCGGTACACATCCCGTCCCGTGTCCTTTGCCGGCTTCACTGATGGAACCGATCAGTCAATGTCACAACCAGCTTGTTCATGTTGTTTCTGTGTGCATGCAGCATCCTGTACCAAAGAGGCATCTATCCCGAGACCAGCTTTGACCGGACCAACAAGTACGGTTGTGAACTTTGGCTCACAACGGACGATGGGCTAGGGAAATATCTCAACTCCATTATGCAACAGATGAAGGGTGGGTGGGCAATTGGGTGCTGCAGCACCCGGCAAAAGAAGAGTCTTTGATGGGCGGGAGGTGAAACAGGTGGCCACATGCAAGGATTATGCACAGGCTGGCTGTATGAGAAGCGGGTGGTTCCATGCGTACTCCAGTGCAATCTCATGCGCATGCTAGCTGGGGATTTACCATGGGAAAACTACGTGAAAACATGGGTGTGGACTGGCTGGCAACAAGTAGAGGGGTGGGGTCATGGTGCTGGCCATAAGGATTTGTGCCACTGGCTAAGCATGGACATTCAGATGGACAGCTGGATGAGAACACTGCTTGCAAGTGCTTGTAGTTTGTGGACTGTGTGTGGACTGCGTGTCGCACTTGCACCACCATAGTGAGTGCACATTACCGAAGAGACTTTGCCTGCGATCTGGCATGTGTGTATGGCGCTTGCACGCTTGCAGTGTGGCTTGAGAGCGGAAAGCTGAAGCAGTTGGTGTTGATTGTGACGGAGGCGGATTCCAAGGAAGTGGTTGAGCGGTGGACCTTTGACATTGACACCAATAAGGATGCGCTGGCAAGCAAGGGGTGGGTGAGCAGGGCGGTTGAATTCTGGCACGAGCATGGGCGCACGGGCACTGGGCATTGACATGCAAGCTGAGCATTACAAGCACTGGGTTTGGCGTGAAAGTCTGGAGGGACGGGCAGAGTGAACTGGGAGATGTGTGGAAGGAATGCATCACGTGGTGGGTCAGCCGCAGGCTGACAGTGTCGCAACGGCACCAACCGTGCCAACACAGCCATGCGAACATAGGCAACTGCCTACCGGCTGCTTGCTACGCCATGTGTGTGTCTGGCAGAGCTCACTGGCATGTGTAGGCAAGAGGCTCCCGCACAGCCCCTGCTCTTTACAAAGCTCGCAGACAGTAAGACTCTCAGTAGAGTGGGTGTGCAGTGTTGCTTGTAGACAAGAGGGTCTTTGCATGCCTCACACAGTGATAGTACGAGCGAGTTTGACCTTCAAATTACCCTCATGTCACGTGGGCATGCCTGCAGGCCGGTGCCCACCAAGCCTGAGAAGGAGATCCAGGGAGAGATCAAGGCCATCATGAGACAGGTAAGCAGCAGACATGGGCACGCCAAGCACGTACCAAGCAGTTCGCACATGCACAGTCATGCACATGCATGCATGTCTGCTGCCCGTCCATTGCATCTTCTTGCATATGGCTGGCTGCCTAATCATGGTGGCGTCGTTTTGATTGCAAGGTGCCCACTCCTGTGTCAGGTTGCCCCATGTGGGTCTGTGACATGACACGAGCAGACTGTCCTGGCGATGTGGGTGCCATGTAATGGTCACATGCTCACTCACTCTCACTTTTGAGTTGCCTATTACCGCTTGTGCTTGCGCAGATAGCAGCAAGTGTGTCTTTCCTCCCCATGCTAGAGGAAAGATGTGAGTCCTGGGTGAAGGGTAACAGTGGCTGACAACAGTGCCAATAACAAACCACTGCTCATGGACGTACGTTTCCGCATGTTCTGCAAAGCCTATGATCACTGGCTGATGCCAGTGACAGCACCAAACTGCTGCCGCTGCCCCATGTTGTTCTTTTAATTATCTCTGCTGATGCGTTGGGACCCGTCAGGACCAGTAGCAACTCGACTGACTGACTCTACTTTGCTATCAGTTAGGACCAGCACCAGCACAACTACCCCACTCTGATTCTCAAACCTCGCCAAATAGTGCCACTTATTGCTGATGATACGCAGGCACCATTGACATCCTCGTCTACATGGATGACGATCTCAAGGATGTGCCAGAAGAGTGGTGGGTGTAACGTGCAGGCATGTGATGCATTCAAGCATGTTGAACCACGTGAAGATGTGCTTGTCGGATTACGTGACGCCATGGATTCATGGATACGCCATGGGATGAGCAGCCACGTCATTATGCATTGGCGGGTGTGACCATGTTTGTAAATGCACTTCTGGTTGTTGGGCATGGAGTCAGGCTGAATCAGTGCTGGTTTGCAAACCAGAAATGTCAGCTATGCCCTTGTCCCACACAGGCGCCATCATCATGCCATTGATATAGCACTCCCATGCCAGCAAAACCAACTGTTCGCGGCTTTCCAACACTCACATGGCATCAGCATGTTGGACATGGGCATGTTGGACATGGGCATGTTGAACTATGGCTTTGGTAGGAGTAAGCATGTGCAGCGACGTCATGCATTGGCGTCAGTGGTCATGTCACAGTGTCACCAATTACCCGGGCCAATGCGGTCCACAGAGCAGCAGGGGTACTGGGGATCACATGGCATCAGCAACGCAGCCTGGCCCATGTTTACACTGTAACAGGCCGAAGACAGGCGTGATGGCAAGTGCGTCAAGCCCCAGTCTTGACTGAGTGCTTTGTAGCTGTGGCATGTAGCTGTGACAGGGCACGATGGCAACCCATCCGAGCCCATCCCGCCCTTGTTCACAATTACCTCATTTACATACATCCCATGAGTGCTAGTAGCTGTAACATAGACGCGTGGCGTCCCTTGATCCTCATCCATGTGCACGCATGCCTTGCCGCATGGTACAGGGAGGACAGCGACCCACGCAACATCGCCAACGCTGACATGGTAGCGCTGAGGGGCTTCACGACCAAGGTACGGTAAAGGGTGGGCAGGGCTGGGTAACTGGACAGCAGAGTGGGGCAGAAGGGGATGGCAGACAGATGCAGTGCGAGCAGGGGCAGGGGGAGAGAGAGGCCGAGCAGCAGGAACCGTGAGCAGGCATGGTAAGAAGATGGCGGCTGTGTTTGGCACTGCAGGGCATCGGCTTAGCTTGCATGCTTGTTCCTGAGTGTACACACACACACACACACACCACACACACACACACACACACACACATACCCATGTGTGGTATCTGTGTGTAGTCACTGAGGGCATGGTTTCACAGCATGGCCAAGCACACCGCAAATCTGTTTCCGTGCAGGTCCACACCATCAAGCCCATGGTCACGTACAGAAAAGCAGACCAGGACATGCTGTGAGCTGCATGCCTGTTAAGGTGGAGGGACAGGGTTTCTGCAAGGAGCAGGCTGCTGCTCAACGTGCACAAGAGAGAGTGAATCATTGTGGGATAGCTAAGGAAGGGATCTCTTTAGTTGCCGAGGTTGCGTGGACAGGGCAACCCAGACCACCTGCAAGGTACAAGTTCGGGAATGGGATGCGCTCCACGTCGCCAGGGGACTGGCAGGGAGAATGTGCACTCTGGAAGTGCAGAGCGTGTGTGCCTCGTGCAGCACTTCCTCACAAGCGCTTTAGGACCTAGTCATCATCGCATGACCCACAACAGGGTGTGGTCGGAGCTGGGCGTAGGAATTCCATATGCAGCGAGTGTAAAGGGTGCCTGGTCACCAGCCCACCATCCGATCTGTCGTGCAGTATGGCAGCAGGCACCTGGCCT
Organism: Chloromonas sp. AAM2; assembly: GCA_004335635.1. NCBI lineage: Eukaryota > Viridiplantae > Chlorophyta > Chlorophyceae > Chlamydomonadales > Chlamydomonadaceae > Chloromonas > Chloromonas sp. AAM2. The sequence continues at coordinate 6,730 of QAXH01006402.1, read as the reverse complement.
GAGCATGAAGTGAAGTATGTGGTTGTGTCGCAATCCCTTTCACATGTATGTTGGACGGGTTGGAGTCCCTCCCTGCTTGTGAAGGTTGCCAAGCCATGCAGCGGCAGTTCTAGCTTGACCTAGGTACGTCACCTCAACAGTAGTGAGTCTTGCACATTGAGGTGTCTTTTGGCCAGGTGTACCTCTCTTTCAGTTGTTTTACCAAGTCATTGTGCCGGGCTTGTGCTCCGTTTGTGGACATTTAGATGGATAGTTTTGCCGTACAATGCTATGGATGTTTTGCGTACATTTTACTGCACTACAAGGTTTTTCGCAACTGGTACGGTAGATGGTGCTTGATGGGCCACCAGTAACCTGGCCAATTAAGAGGCATCAGAGGGTGATGGGCTCCAATCAGCCGGTGTCAGTGTTTTAGGCAATGTGGGCTGTGTACGGGTGTGTAAAGACATTTCTAGCTAGCCTCAGAAGTGCAGCAAGAAGTGTCCAAAAGTGCAGCTTTTGCCAGAGTTAGATGGTTTGATTAATCAAGAGACAGGAGTAAAGCCTGGCAATTACAAACATGATTTCTGCATGCAGCCAATCACAGTATGAGCTGATCACAGCAGATTGGTCCGTTCACCAATCAGTGGGCAACATGCGTTGGCCAACCAAAGCTACAGGCAGGGCCAGTATGGCGTGGGGCAGCTGACGAGCTTCATCCAGATTTGCAATGGCTATTTCATTGCTAATCCAGATCATTGCGAATCTATATCGTTGTAGTCAACGTCAGCGGGTGGTGTGGGTCCAAAGGTGTCCCAAGGGCTCTCCACAACGCCAAGGATTTGCTGTCGGTTTCTCAAAACCGTCACCACCTCAAACCCGCAATTCGCACGTAGCTCCTCAAAACGCTTCTCAATGCGTCCAAGGTCTGGCAAGGCTGCCATGCGGGATGAGGCTCGCAGCTCCACCTGGGCAGGCAAAACATTGTCATGGCTCTCGGTACAGGGGTCACGGACTACACGACAGTAGAGCTTGAGATGCCATGTGGATTGTGGATTGACCCTTACTGATTTGGGAGCAAGGGCATTCCGTCCAAGGATCAGATAAGGTGAAAAGTGCAGAAGATGGTTTGAATCGTGCATGCCGCCTTCAAAACCCGAAGAGTTCCACTCCCCAGCCCGCTTCCTGTCATCATGTCCATAATCATGGCATGGAGATGCGTAGGCAATGCGAGATGTATGTCTGACGGCGGTGACCTTCAAGCCCCAGATTCCAAGTATACCTATCATCCATGAGATGACATGCTCTTCAAGTGCACATTCCGGGCATGAGAGTGCGGCATGACGCTGCATGACAATGGCATACAGGCATAGAGGCAGAAGACTGCAGAAACGCAAGCTGCATGTCTGACTCACTGTGGTGTCCTCAGGAGGCAACAGGAACTCCACGTCATCCGTGCCTAATCTGGACTTGAAGACCGCATACAAGTACCCGGGCTTCCTTTCCTTGGTGATGCCGCCTGCCTGCAAAAGCAGCAGCCATGTCGAGCACCGATGTCCAGCATCTGTTTACACAGGCAAGATGGAACGAGCGGCGCACTGGCCTGCCTTACCCTGAGCAAAAAAACAAGACAAGCAAGGCGTACAATATAGGCACAGCCGGCCGATGGAAGGCAGATAAAGATTCTGGCTCCCCTTTTCACATGAGAGGAGGGATTCCAGCCCGTCCAACCTACATGTGAAGGGGATTGCGACCCACCAGGATAGTAATGGTGGTGGCCAACCCCTCCAGGTGCAATCCTGTCCGCATGCCTCGTTAAACCCAAAACGGAGCCCGAAAATGTGCATATCGTTCAATCAAATGCCTTTGGCCGCACCACCCTGCCTGCCTACCCCTCCTCAAAACACCCCTCCTGCCCAACCACTCCATCCCAACTCATAGTGAGGCCACAAAAGGAACCAACTGCCTGAGCACAGCCCAGGGTCTGTACAGCCTGCCAGAGGCCTCTGTGCCACCGGCCCCTGTTGCACCATTTCCTGTCGCTCGGCCCACTCCTTCACCCGTTGGCCTAGTCTATCTATCTGTACGTCTCCTGTCCCAGCCTCCAGGTGATCCACCTGTGCGACTGCTCCTTGTATCTTGTCCAGTGCCCTCTCCGAGCCCCGCTCCTCATGGGCCCAGGGCGCGATGAAGTGCCCCGGCCGGTCGTCATAGGAGGACATGCAGGGGCCGACGCCCGAGCAGCTGCCCAGGGTGCCGTCAACCACACCGATGCCTGCACATCAAGGCCGAATGAGCACACCAGTGGGTGTCTAAGGCCCAAGCATTTTTCTGTGGGTTCTGTGTGGGTGGTAAAGATTGTTGTGATGGGCCAAAGTTGGTACGCCAGAGCACTTTACAAATGGGATACATTCCTGGTCACCAGGCCGCCACCCGATCTGTTGTGAAGTAGGGCAGCAGGCACCATGGTCTGAGCATGAAGTGAAGCATATGGTTGTTGCTGTTCGATACAAATGTCATACGGGGCTTGGCAAACCATTGCCACCGTTCACAACGCAGACTACTGGCTCCTAGCAGAACCAGACGGCCAAAACTGAGAGATAATGCAGGCGTACAGTGCACTGACTGAAATGCATGGCACGTGACTCACACGTCGGGCAGCTGCCTTCCAAAGGCGGCTTTTCCTCCAACAACGCTCTGAAACCAAGTCCTGCCATTGCCGGCCAGCTCAGCCCTTGCAGCACAACCTGCCGTCTGCTAGTTGTCAACGGACCGGAATGGCTTTGGTTTGGTGCTGATTGCAATGCATTAGGCTCCTGAAAAGCTGAGGCTGGCTGTGTGTGTGATGTGTGGCTGTGCCTAGCATGGCTGTGTCTCCTTTGGCTGTGTGAAAGATTTTGAAAGTGAAGGCTGGGATTAGCAGTTGGCAAGGTCGTGGTGAGCTGCATTGGCCCTCGTGTGATTATTGGCCTGGGGCTTGTGTTCAGCATGGCGCAGGCGGGCCCCGTTCCTGGCATGTGGAGTACGATGGGCAGCTACGCTGAGGATGAGTGCAGCCAGATGGTTAGCAGTACAATACACACAGGTGCTTTAGAACACGTGCTTTAGAACAATGGCCAAGGCGAACAACACACTGATCATCGGAAAGTCGCGGTCACACTTCATCCTTCGTAACGCCATCAATGCCCTGTAACTCCAGGCTACAGAGAGTGGATTTGGCGATGCGGTCGCGAATGCGAGCCCTAGGTCAAGCAAGAGCATGCGACCGAACAGTGGCGGTCTCGCGGGCCGGCTGTCGTACCCATGCCCGGCCATGCCACTCATGCAGCCCCATTTCCCCATGCAACCAGGCTGACCGCATCAACCTTGCTGCAGCCTTCAAGAACGCACAAGACGTCAGCATCGGAGATTCTGCTGCATCGGGTGGCGCCACATCAAATGAAGGTGAGTTGCAGCATATGAATTGAAGCAGCGCTGGTACGTTGCAGCAGCAGCAGCCTTGTATGGCTGTAACCCATAGCTGCATCATGGTGCCTGGGTAACCCGTACCTGGCCCTTCTTCTGCATTGTAAGAATGGACATGCTGCAGCTGTACAATAACTGTCTCTTTGAAGCAACTCTGCCCTTCAGGCCATTCGGGGCTTGGATGCACTCCTCTGGATGCAGCTCTTCAGCTGGTCAGCTCCCATGCTATGCTCTGTACCCAGTTAATATCAAGCACGCCGCTGCTATTCCCAGTTCCCTGCGCAGCATCCTTGCTTCTGCAGGCATTCTCTGGTCCTCTTGGTGGCTCCAGCGGCAAACCCTCGTCATGTTCAGCGCGGGTGCTGTACTGGGGCCGTTTCTGGACGGCATGCATTCGTCCAATAACGTCCTCCACTACCACGACCCGTTCGTCTTCCGTGTGGGAGATTGGAGCCTGGAGTCATGCTGGTAAGCGTACATGTGTACATCATAGTCATCGCATTGCCAATCTCATCGCCAGTGCACAGAATCTGTCCAAACTCCCATCCCTCTGGTGCATGGACATCAATCATGCACCACGTTCACACACACAACACAAGGGACACCCATCACACGTGGTCCAAACCATCCGACTAGCATGTGGTAGCCGCGATAGCAGTGGTGGCGGTCATCCCCATCCTGGCTGATGACATGTTCCGCTTTGTTGGCAAGGCATGCTGTTATGGCCACCCGCCTCCTTGGGGAGGCAGCCAAGCCCTCCACCCCCCGACTGAGACAGCCGCAGC